>RPOG01001474.1:0-148459 GCA_008086565.1 Thalassoma bifasciatum
GCATGTCAGCACAGCCCCAAAACAGAAGGGAAATACCGGACTACAAAAACCCTGGTTTGCAACAGCCCTGCACAAAACAGAAAGAAGCACCCCAGAAAAGGATGCAGAAAGCAATCCTCTCAGGAACAAAGCAATCCTAATAGAGAGCTCAGTGTAATTGATGTGCACGCCAACTCCGAGGGGGTTCAAGGAGCCAGGACAGTTACTGAGAACTATGAAAGGACAGATAGCTTAGGAAACAGGTTTTACTCCTCTAAAACCTCCACTGTGGTTACTACTCGACCAGAAACAACAACAACCGCAGGTCTCACTGTGGCCACTCCAACAACATATCAGGTCACCACACACCCCGAAGTTCTGCTGCCGATCAATCAGAAACGTTAAAATCATACAGTGCATGGAGTGAATCCATGTTGAATGGATTTAGCTTACACTTGGTATTTTTTCTATTCTTTATGAGACTTTTTTTTAAATAACTTATAAGCATAGATAAAATATGCTGGTTACATTTTTGTTTGTTTTGTTTTTCTGCTATTCAAAATATGTTTCTGCATTTGAATTTCCACTGATGTTTGAAGTTTTTAGTCTGGATTCTTTTGAAAGTTTTTGATCTGAGATTAATTATGAATTTAATTTGTTATTTTTATTTGTCGTCATTGAATGCTTGTTGACTTCAATAGAAAAATTCACTTTGACCAAGCTCAGTCTCGTGTTCTCATCCTTCAGTTTCTGCCCAGTTGTCAGGAGATGTGTTCAGCCTGTTCGAAGCCTGTTTATCCCATGGAAAAAATTACGACAGACAAATACATTTTTCACAAAACCTGCTTCTGCTGTAAACAATGCAAGAAAATATTAAGGTGAGGTATGTAATTATTTTGCAAAAGAATCAACATACATTTTTTGACTATATGAATCACCTTATATTTATGACCCAAATGATTTACTGTGTGATTTTGTACAAATCAAAAGTTACCAGCTTTGGCTCTGCGTCAAAAACAAAGACGTTCTGACTGTTCCATCAATGTTAGCATGGACAGAATTATTTCTCAATTGTAAAAACAAAGCTTTGTCACAAAGAATTCAGTCACCACTCCAACTGCAAGTTACCATTACGTCAACAACTGGGAACAACATTTTTGACAATATTTCCACTCACTCACCTGCCACGTACGAGTGCCATTGATATTTTTGTTGCCACTCCCAAAATGCTTAATGAAAATTAGCTTGGAGCTTGGGGCACGTGCTTCACTTGTAACGCTACGTCACCACCTAACTTACAATTGGAGCATCATATCATATTGTGAGTGGGCGGTATTTGTCTAAAAATAACGACGTCAACAGAGCACATCTTGAAGAGATTTGATTGGTCAAATTTGTCTGTCATTAAAAACTGGTCCCTCAATGATTGTATCACTAGACCACCAATCACAGCAAGAAGTGTAGTACTTTCCTCCCAGCAACAGCTGAAATTGATTATTGTGATTGGCTGAAAAACTGGCTTCATAAGTTTAACTCTTCATCATCCATTACAAATCGAGAAAGGCAGGTTTCCACGGCATTTTTTCCAGTGAAACATTTTTTAAGTTAATTTCATTTTAAGAATAGGTAAAACAAGATTTTACTTTTCTTGTGTTATATTATAACTGGGCCTCATTTGGGGAGGAAATACCCCTTTCTCAAAAATGGTTAAGCAAAAATGCTTTAAACATAAAGTTGCAAGAAAAAACACATGCAGGTCATTCACTACAACCTAGCTAATTTTGGATGGATGTATCTAACTGTTGGATTGATTGATACGTGGTGCATTATAGTAGCCAATCTTTTTACATAAACAATTGTCTGGTTACATTTTTGATTTTTGGGAGATGAAGTACAAATGTTTGATTTAAACCAAAATTTAACTGATACAGTACTTAATGCAAAATTTATCTGAATAACTGTGCTCACTTATAGCATGCAGAATTATGCACCACTGTATGGGGAATTCTATTGTATATTTCACTACAAACAACTGTTCAGAAGAAAAGGGAATTATGACGAAGGCTTTGGACATGCTCAGCACAAGAACAGATGGCGCCTCAAGAGTACAACAGATGAATCTGAGGCATAATTATGGAAACTGATAATGTAAGTGCCAGAAGACAACACACAACTATATTACTGAATTTATTATTGCCATGGTTTTTATCTCTTATCTACTTTGCTCACCTTTATGAAGTTATTTTCTGTTTTGCTCCTCAGCTGATGTTGACTGGCAATATGGAAACTCCTCTTGAAGATGTGTTAGAGTTACCAATAAAAAAATCACCTCTGAATCATAAAACTGTCCATACATTAATTCGTAATAAATGGAAGTAATTGATGAATTATTTGCAGACAATGCAGTATCATGAAATATGATTATTTTCGAGACAATCTCTTTCATTCAGTGAATTTTATGAACTTACTCAAGTTTTTTAAATGTGGTGTGTGTTTAAATTTAATTATAAAAAGATGCTTCCAACTTTTTCTGCTGACTTGTTGTTAAATGTAATATCTAGCCCTGAATAATGTGATTCCTATAAAGAGTTAACTCTCTTAAGATTGTTTCACAGAAGTTTTCTTGATGGAGATAACTGATTAATTCTAAACCACTCAGCACAGACTGAACCAGTAGATGGTGCTGTGGGGTTTTTTTTTTTTTGTTTTTTTTTTGCTACTTTAACAAGTTAAATCACCCCCACCAGTGCATTAAACACTTTCACTTTATTTTCATTTGAATGAATTATCTTAAACTTTGTGTTTTGAAACAAATATGTAACAGGAATATGTCACCTGAAGCTTCTCAGAGACTCCTGTGTGTAATTTTTGATTAGAAAGGGTGAGTTTTAACTCTTTGCAGTGTCCTATACATGTGTGACGTGTTCTTTATTTCATAATCTTCTGTCTTTCCTCAAAAAACTTTTAAAGTTCTTTACCATTAATATTTAAAAAACAAAACCCTCAGCAGAGACATAAAACAGTAAAAAATACGAAAACAGTTTATTGTTGTTTTATTTCTATTACTATAGTATGTCTTATAATGCCACAGACAATAGTTTGTTTTCAATTCAATGAAAACTACTAACAGCAGATTTTAAAATAAAGCAGGTTGAATCACATACATGTAAAATACTGGTCATGCTGTAAAAAAAAACCAAAAAAAAAACAGAGCAAAAGTTGTTACGTTAAGTTAGTCATAATTTGTCTCTACAAATGATATTATAAAGGCCATTAAGTAAAAGTGATGAAACAATGTTAAGTAAACTCAATTACAGGTTAAGAACAGAGTTAAATGATGTTAAGAGTAACACAAAAACATATGAAGAGGTTTGAATTAAATACAAAATACAATGATTTGAAAAACACAAAACTGTCAGTATGTTGACCCCTGAATTCAGTTTTCACATGGTGTCTGTCTCAATGCAATCTTCTTTCTGGCACAGTTGATAAATCCTGACACATACAACAATGTGGTGCTGATGAACTACAAGATGAAGAATGAAGTTATTTATAAAACCAAAAACAAAATATATCTTCACAAGATGCAAAGTTACTAAATAGAGAAGGGGAGTAGCTGCTCTGTAAATTTGCAAAATTATTCTTGTAATATTCAGAGTTTACTCTCTCACATGGCCCAGATACTTTCATCAATAATAAAAACTTACTCTCAACATTTTCGATATTTTTCACACCTCATACAACAAAATGGTGGAAGAGAAACTATGAAAAATCAAAATTTGTGCTCTTCACTTGGTTCAGTCTCATTCACTACGGATCCATCAACAGTATTTCTGAAATGAAGCACAAAAGACAATCGCTTATTATTTCTGCCAGATACAGTTTGTTTCCTTGTTAAATTAAGCAATTTCACTCACGTTTTCTGAGCGTGGTCCTGAAGTTGAACATTAAGAGTTTCAGGTAGGAGCCAACAGAGACCCCCTGCAGCAAGTGGTATGAGGCCGTAAATGACCATGGGGATGGCTTGATGGAACATATCCAAGAGTCTGACGAGTGGGGCAAGGATGCCAGCTATTCGAGCGCACATGGAGTTTAGACCCACACCGTAATGCCTGCAAGAACACACAATGGATGGATAAGTTTCCAACAGGAGGTGCCTTCACCTGCCCGGAATATCAACAATGACATTTTCAGAGAGTCAGTCAAGGCGCCGGTTGGCTGCTTGAGTTTATGTTTGAAATAGATCAACAAAGACGGAAACCCAAAACACTTTTCTTTATAACTTATGCATATTTCAGTTAGTCCTGATAGCTTAAAATACAGTTTAAGTAAATTATTGTTTTTATCCTATTTTTATTTTCATCTAAGTTATAGAACTATGTTTTCACCTCTTGTTTTCATTATATTGTTCGTTTTCATTTACAATAATGACCTTGCCATAAACTAAGTCCCATTCCAATGCTGAAAACGAATAAATGAGAAGCTAAAATTGGGAACAGAAGGGTTTAAATCCCATCATGGACCAAATTTGGAACCACTGGATGGCGACGTCACATTCAAACAAATGTCACCCATTTGTTTCTGAAGCAGTTTTGGATCCTATTGTTGGCAGATATGATATGGAGAATGCTAAAAGCCTTTTTATTTCTTTGATTATTTTTTTTGCGATTTTCAAAGGCTCTTGAGTAGTTGGGCTACTCCTGGTGCTACCATGATCTTACCTCACAACTGTCGGGTATAACTCTGCAGTGTAAACATAGGCTGTGCAGAATGAAGTGGATGCAGCCGTTTTTCCCAGGACAGCGATGATTGTTACCACCACAGGGAGATCTAATGGGTAAAACATTTCATGTCAGACAAAAACAAAAAGGAAATGCACTAAAAAAAATCTACTTTCAGTTTGTAAAAATACCTCAAAATGTATTTTACCTTTTGGGATAGCGAGAGTCAAAAGACATGCCACACCCCCGAAAGTCAAGAAACAGGACTGACAAACTCTCCTTCCCAAGTGCTGAATGAGCACCAAAGCGCCCAGATTGGCGGGAATTTCCACCAAGCCAAAAACGAACTGTGTAAGATAGATATTCAGGCCAAACCCTCCAACATTCAGACTTATTCCATAGTAAAGAAGACTCGCAGCAAACCTTGAATCAGAAATGAGATGTGTTCACTTTACTCTACATGACAAAAAAGTAAATATTAATACTGTCAGACCATTTTCTATTGCATCTGTTTGCTTAATTTTCCCCCCGGAACTCTACTAATTCAGATTTTTAATACCTTCTATGTTGAAATGAATGGTTTTTATACTCTTATCAACATGGAATTGGACAAATAAGCTTTACACGAATGTGTGTCTATTACTATTGTTCAATCCAAAAAACCGAGTCAACATACCAGTTAAAGCCCATGATGAGGGTACGTTTTCTTAAGTATGGTATTCGGAAGATGTAAAACACGTCTCCTTTTTTGGATGAAACATTCATATCCACCTTTATATGTAAGGGGAAAAAAAGTTGTAAGCTTCAGTAAACAAGAGATACCTTTGGTTAAATCTAAAGTATGTGTGATGCAGATCACCTGATCTATCAGCTTGTCTGGCGCTGGCATCTTGTTTACCCTGGCTGCTCTCTCAAGCACCTTTTGAGCTTCCTCCTTACGGCCATTGGCCAAAGACCAGCGCGCTGACTCTGGAAGGAACCTTTACAAAGACAGACCAGACATCAGGAATGAACCAGTTAGGACTTCTCTAGTCATATTGTTGGGCATCTTGCTGCACAGCTGCTTACCAGTATAAGAAAACCAAAACAGGGAGAACAGGGGTGGAGAGGACCAGCTGCAGGACCCTCCAGTTTGGGATCAAATATGCAATGCCAGACAATATCATCAGTCCACAACCGTAAGCTGTTATGAGCAGCACCGTGCAAACAGCAGCCTTCGAGGGACCTGTCCATTCTAACGCTAAAAGACAGAAGAGAATTTCACAAATCATTTCTTAATCCTTTACTGTATGTTAAGTATGCTTTTCTGGCAGTAGCCTTGTTTCTGCTATATACTTTTAATCTCAGAAGTGAGGCCAAAATGCAACAATTCCTCTGTTTTTCACCCCAAAAACGGTGTCAAGTAAACGGCCCCTTAGATGAGCAGCTCTCTGTATAAAAGATATCCATCATCGATGATACACCTACCCAACACACTTGTATTCATCACTATTACACCTCCTGAAGTCCCGCAGAAGAACTTTAAGACCAAAAGAACATAGATGTTTGGTGAAAAAGCCACTCCCACACCAAATGTCAGGACCACAAAGAGACAGAGCAAGACTGCAAAGCGTCGTCCAAACCTACAAAAATGTGAGAAAAAAAGTTATTTTAAATGCCAAAAAATGGACATAACCTCCTTTTCATTGTTGCTTGTCATTAAAAAACAAGGTACAGTTGAGTAGTTCTGGTTTGCAATACGAAGCGACTGGTTTAGTTTTGTTTTAATAGAGCCTAAAGTAAAAAATTGCCAAGGCACCATTTGCAATCCAGCTTCATATAGTCTGAAATATCCCTTTAATTCCTTAATATAAACAATTACTTGCAGTGGACAGGAGTAGAGACTACTTACCTGTCAGAAATGGCACCATATGACAAAGCTCCAACCCCATAACCTGCCATATAAACAGACTGTGATACCTCAATCAGGCCACTCTGCTCGCAAACCAGATCAAACTGAAAATAAGGAGAATCACTGAGACAGGATCAGAAGAATTTTAGACTGAAGGAGGATTTCACCTATGGTTGTCAGTGCTCACCTCTGTCATAAAACTTGAAGCACCTTCGTCGGTCTGATAGTCCCATCCATCCACACATGAAGATGTGCTGTTAATTCCATACGCTTCAATTGTTTCCAAATCCCACTCCACAGGTGTGAACATTTTGCAGCTGTCAAACTCTCCATCCTTGTTTACAGGCAGGGTGAGATTTCTCTGTCTCTCCTCTGTCAGGTTGGGTCCTTGCTTCAAGATCCAGTCAGTATTGCAGTTATGTTCAAAACTCATGCCTGTGAATACCTGACCGATAATATCAAAAGCAACAAATATGCTCGGGATACATAGTACAGCAAGTAATCGTTTCTGAAACAAACCAAACTCCCCAATCTTCTCCAGGATCTGCCCAAAGTTACTCATAATGATAAAATGATATATTAGGTCTATAGTAGCTCCTCTTTAGAGGGTTGTGTTTGTGGTGTGAATGAGCCCAGCTTTCAAATGATCCAATATCTCACCCAGCACATCAATCATTAATCCAGTTGTATCCTGAGATGTGATTTGATAATGGCTGTTTATTTGGCCTTATCTATTACAAAGCTAAAACAACTGTAGTTTTCAAAATTGCAGAGGTTGTAAAGGTTTTAAAACAGCAATAAAATGTGTACTTACGTGATTGTAAATACATTTGATATACACATCGCACTCTCCCTTGTTGACCATAATTATATTGCGCCTTTATCCGAATATTCAGCAATTATAAACCTGACTATGAAATAAAACAGCCATCAGATTTGCCCTTTTGGACTCCCTACAGTCATCATACCTAGAACTGATCCCTGCTTTAATTAGAGAATCAGAAATCTATAAACTATATGAAGATGTCCGCCAGCAGGTCATGTGTTTGACAATGTTTGAACTACGATAACGAAGATAACAGCACAGTCAGGACCAAGAGTAGTTTCTTTATTAAACAGATAAATTTGTGCCTATGTATCAGACTGTATCAAAAGGAAATTTCATGTTTTAAATTACAGTTTGTGCTCTTCGATAATTTGTTCAGTTTTGTATCCTCTTCCTGTGGGTTCATCCTTGGCATCTCTAGAAATGTAACAGAAAAAAAGGTTACTCAGGGGAATTATTTACCCTAATTGAGATTATTTTACTTGGACTACATGGGTTTTTTCAGGTCGACATTCACACTCACGTGTCCTCAGCATAGTCCTGAAGTTGAACGTTGAGGGTTTCAGGCAGGAGGAAACAGAAACATCCAGCAAAAATAGGTATAATGCCATAAATTAACATAGGGATGGTGGGATGAAAAACCTCGAGGAGCCTCACGAGGGGTGCGAGGAAGCCGGCCACTCGAGCGCACATGGAGTTCAGACCAACACCATTCTGCCTGCAGGAAAAAACAATGGACTGATCAGAATCTCACAGATATGAAAACCTTTAAGGCAATGAATGTCAACTGGCAGCCCACCAGCTTGTGCCATTGCTATCTTCAATCTTAACAACTAAACTCATTGCCTGCAGAGACACACTTGTTTCCCTCTCTTGTTCACTTGAAGTTTGTTGAATAACTCTCTTTGCATGACAGTGTTGAGGTTTCAAAGTAAAAATGTTTCTCAGGCGGCCTCTGTTTGTTCAAGATTTGACTTATTGAAGCTTACATAATTTGTGTTGCGGCTTCAGATTGTATTTTTTCCTGACAGCCATGGATCCATTGCAATGCGGCAAACAGGTACAGTATTTCTAATATGTTGGCGCTATGAATACATATTTATCGGTCCAATCTTTTTAAAGCTGCACTTTTCTGTGTCAGCTTTCTGCTTTTTTTAAGAGTGCTATATCCCAAGCTTTAAATATAGACAGAAGGCCTTTCTCCTGCAAGTGTTGTACACAACCTATGGCACTGCATCTGACAGAGATGGACAGCTTGACGGCTTCAGAAATAGGAAACCTGTAGTTCTGATATCGCTCCCTGGTGGCTAAATGCAGTACAGGTACAGGTATGTTAACAATGATACATTCTACAAATGATCATATATTGGGAATGAAAATTAACTAATCAAATTATAATGTCTTACTTAGGATAAAATTTAAAATGTATTTACTTCATGAGAGCATGGTCCTCACAGTGTCTACCAAAGCAAAATTTGGCCCTTTGACAAATGTAGTTGATTACCCCTGCTTTAAAAGAATATCCAGCACACAACCTAGAAGTTATTCTGCAATAAAAACCCCAAAAAAGGTGAATGTTTGGGTTAAAAGCTAGAAACCCCCCCCCTTTTTTTTTTTTTTTAGAAATCCATTATTTCAGTCTCTGTCTGAAATACTCAGTTTCATTTTCTGTTTCCTCAAGAGTCCACACTCCACCAAACCCTTTCCTTTTGATTGGCCAGCTTTAGAGGCCTGTCATGATTTAAGATGTGGGCAAACCTCGGTGTTTGATCATGAACCAGTTAACAGAGCCTCATATATTACCCCATCATTTAAGTAAATTTAAGTAAGTAAAGTAATCTTGCAAAGATTCCGTATCATTTATACAGCAGAACGCTTTGAGCAGTGTACAGAGATTGAGATTTCAACAACATATGAATATGCAGCAGTTTGGAAATCTGCACAGTTGTAGTATAAGCATCTGGCATCATTACTGTGTGACCATGTTGGTAATATAGATATAAATCTCTTTAAACTTGTTACCTCCATCTGCATCACTATCACTTTTCGTCACACAAAAACTGTCCCAATACCTTAACAAATGGCCATAAAAATCGAAGCTTGGAAGGGCGTGACAAATTATCTGAGTCATGAAATTTGTATATGGTTAATATTTGAGGAGGAGAGTTTGTTTGGATGCTTTTAGGTCTTTGTCTGTATTTATATACATATGTGGCAATGATATGTTTGGCTGCAGGTCAAAACAAATGGGAATTTAAGATCAGTTCTCAAACAAATGTAAAAAAAGAAAAAGGCAAAAAAAGCATTGAAACACAGTAAAAACAAATCTTTAAATGGCCTTAGTGTCAAAACAGATACAAATATGTATATAAATCATTGATTACCTTAACACTGTTGGGTATAACTCTGGAGTGTAAACATAAACTGTGCTGAATGCAGTAGCAGCAGCCATTTTACCCAACACTGCTGTGACTGTCACCACCACAGGGAGACCTGATGGGTAAGACATTCATTAACGGGACACATAATATGTGTAAGACAAGGTTCAGTAATCAATACTTCATAATTGGATCCAAATACCCCAAACATCTGTTTTTTACTCACTTTTTGGGATTGTAAGGATCACGAGACAAGCAACACCTCCAAAAATTGTGAAGCAGGACTGACATATCCTTCTTCCAAAGCGCTGAATCAGAAACAAAGCGCCCAGATTTCCAGGTATTTCCACCAAACCAAAGATGAACTGTGTAAGATAGATATTCAGGCCAAACCCTCCAACATTCAGACTTATTCCATAGTAAAGAAGACTCGTTGCAAACCTTGAATCAGAAATGAAGAGATCAGTACAGCTGAAAACACAAGTGCAAAGTCTTTTTCGTGTTGTGTCCTTTACAATAATATTAGTTGAAGACAACATACCAGGTAAAGCCCATTATAATAGTTCTTTTTCTCAAGTAAGGTATTCGAAAGATGTCCAAGGTGCTCCTTTTTTTGGTTGTGGCCTTTAGATCTATCTAAACAAGCAAAAGAAACAGTCTTTTTAGTTTTTTTTTTCTAATTTGTTTGTGATTGAATCTTGTGTGTTTGATACTCACCTTGTTTAACAGATCATATGGTACCTTAGTCTTGTTCAACTTTGCTGCTCTTTCAAGCACCTTTTGTGCTTCTTCCTTCCGGCCAACAGTCAAAAGCCAACGAGGTGAGTCTGGAAGAAACCTTTGGGAAAAAAATGGGATGAAAATCCCAGTGTGATGTTAAACTTTGCTCTTCTCTTTAGGTATGTATAGAGGGAAAAATGAACCAATTTTATGAACTAAAAAGCCACTAACCAGTACAAAAATGCCACATAGAGGAAAATAGGGCAGCAGAACACCAGCTGTAGGATTCTCCAGTTTTTGATCAAATATGCAATCCCAGACATGACCATTAGTCCAATAGAAAAGACTAAAATAAGGAGTTCTGTGAAAAGGGCATTCTTTGAGGGACCAGTCCATTCAACAGCTGCAAGACAAAATAAATTAATTTAACACATTAGCTTTTCATTTTTTATAACATTTTCAGTATGAACAAAAGAATCCAATCTGCAGCTCTAAACTCATATGTTTCTGTAAAGTGTAACAAATGCATCTCTTAAAGCAATATTCATTAGACCCTTTTGGTGACTTCTAGACTTCTTCCTGTCTCCAAAAATCACCAATGGCCTCCTGCATAATATCTCTTGCCATAGCACCTCTCACTGAAAATCTAGTGTCTGTCTGAGTGGGTGGAGAGGGGCATGGCTTAGCCAGAAAGACATGTGTCACAGGAAGTGTACTTACCCAGCACAGCTGTGTTCATTATAATGACACCTCCTGATGTGCCACAGAAGAACTTCAAGGCCAAGAGAACGTATATGTTTGGTGAAAAAGCTACACCTGAGCCAAACGTCATTATAACGGAGAGTGAGAGCAGGAGTGCGAAGCGCCGACCAAACCTACAAAAAAAAGAAGTGTTATCCGTCTATTTTCAAACAGTGTCAATGAATTTCTCTACTTCTTCATTGCTATTGCTGCGCACATGAGAGTGCATTTTTAAACTGTCACTCTGTTTGGCTCGCTTGACCAACACAGCAGTCAGAAGAGCACAGCTATTCCCCCCTTCAAATAGTGCACGAACAAACCAACCCCAAATAAGCTTAAATATGTGTTACACTCGACTCTATCAACAGATGAATGTAGCCTAGCTTCTAAGCTACTTCTACCAGCAGCTGTAAGCTAAAGGCGACAGGAAAAGCTCAATTCTTATATCCCTGGCTTTTTACGTAGAAATCCGAACTGCAAACATATTTCCCTGATGCTGAATACGTTACATTGTACCAGCTACGCTCTTGCCAGTGTTAACTCTTCTGACTAGAGAAACTGTCAGTTTCATTGTAAAGTAATGAATAAGTGTGTGACGTGTATTTCCATGGGCCCAAACATGTCAGAACTGGGGCTGTCTGAAAAATTACTAAAATTTCAAAGTATGTTTAATTATGACTCATTTAATGGCCATTGACACCAAATTAGTTGTGTTTGCAGTGATTTTTTTCCCCTTTTTTGTTCCTGTGTTTGTCTGGGGATCCTACATGTAGTCATGATTGCATTGTATATACACAAGATTCTCGTTTCTATGCAGGTTAATGTTCCCTGTTAGTAGCGGAGGGGGTGAAGACAACATGCTAGTTTGTTGTCAGCTCAGAGGAAACTGCATCAACCTGTCCTTCTGTCCATTAGTAAGTGGACTGTAAGATTTATGACATGTTTTATGATATTCTAGTTATACATTCTTCTGAACTATACACTTACTTGTATTGCTGCTGGGACTCTGAGGCAATTCAAGAAGTGTCTTATTTTAAAAATAGTCATTTAAAGTGGACAAAAGTAGTTGCTGTTTCTTACCTGTCAGAAATGGCACCATAGGTCAAAGCTCCAACCAGATAACCTGCCATGTAAACAGACTGTGATACCTCAAGCAGGCCACTCTGCTCGCAAACCAGATCAAACTGCGAATCAGAAATGCATTGACACAGGGTGAGGAAAAACAGAAAACTGATGAATGGTTAAGGAAACATTTCTAAAGGGCCTATTTGATTGTCAGTGCTCACCTCTGTCACAAAACTGGAAGCACCGCTGGGTGACTGATAGTCCCATCCATCTATACATGAGGCTGTGCTATTAATTCCATATGCTTCAATGGTTTCCAAATCCCACTCCACAGGTGTGAACATTTTGCAGCTGTCAAACTGTCCATCCTTGTTTACAGGCAGGGTGAGATTTCTCTGTCTCTCTTCTGTCAGGTTGGGCCCTCGCTCCAAGATCCAGTCAGTATTGCAGTTATGTTCAAAACTCATGCCTGTGAATACCTGACCAATCACGTCAAAAGCAACAAAAAAGCTTGCGACACATAGTACAGCAAGTAATCGTTTCTGAAACAAACCAAACTCCCCAATCTCCACCAGAATCTGCCCAAAGTTACTCATATTTCTAAATTAAGTCTGCAGTAGTCCCTCTTGAGAGTGCTATGAGTTATGGACAGCTGCTTCAGAAGAATTTATCTCTTCTGGTCAATTAATATGTAACTCCTCTCTCAGGATAAACCATTTTATCAGCACCCTCAAGACTGCTGTGCTTGGTTGAGCTCTCCAGAAAGCTGTGTTTCATGTCAGAACGACCTAGACACTCACACCTATCTCTGACATGTGAAGAAAACGTGACATTAGATGACATCATGTGTACTTACCAACACACACATGCAGAGGGACCGTGGCTAAATCCTAACACCTTCTGCCTTTGCTCTAAGTATGAAAATCAATTATAAGTCTATAGGTACATGTGAGAGGGATACTTATTGACACAAAACATGGGGTTTAATGTGGGGTAGAGTTTAATGTCTTAAAACAAATACACATGCCCATTCATTATCAGTGCTGTGAGTTTCATTTTTAGAAAACTGTATGATGCTGTTGACATACTTGATACTGACCCTGAAGGGCAAGAAAAAACTTATGTGTGGACAAACAGTGAAGAGCAAAGTTATCATAGTTTCGCAGTTTCCTTCAGTTCTTATTTTTTTTTTCTTTTTTTCGACTTCTTGTTTTCAATTTCAGTTTATGTTTAATAAGTTCTTGATTAGCTTTTAAAGTGGTTCCCCTTTTTTAAGTTTTATTTATTTATTTGAAAATGCTTTGTTTAATTTAGTGCATATCAGTTTCAGTACTAGTTTTAGTCTTTTTTGTAATATGGGGTAATTGTCAGGGGTGAAATTAAAGCATGTTGAAAAAGAGTTGTGTAATAAAAACTCGAAAAGTGGTTTTCACCTAGGAAAGATACACAATCATCCTCATAAAATGATAAAGCTCTGCATCAGTGTTGTCTGCTCAACGGTTGTCTCAAGCTATATCTAGCTGTCTGGTCTTGGATTAACTTCTGTTTTAGGGGCTGGGTGCTCTCCCATACAATGATAAGGGACACCTTCTTAGCTCCTATGTGTGAGCTTTTCAAATGGACTTTGAGATGTGTGGGATTTTTCCCCCTTGAGAAAAGTCCTGCATACTTTTATCACCTTCCACTGTAAAGCACCTGCTCCTGTTAAAGACAAGGGCAGTGCCCAAACTCGCATACTTAAGTACTATTTTGAGTGCAAAAGTGCATTCAAGCTGACAGTATGGAAAACACAGTGCACTTTGATTTCTCAAGGGGCACACTCGAGGGAGGGGGGTACTTGAGCAACCGCCCCTTTGCCCCTTGATGACCAAAGTACCCTTTTTTCAAAGTTTTTTTTTTTTGTCTCAAGAGTGTGCATCAAAGTCTTTCTGTGTGGTCCAAGGTCATAAATGAAGCAAAATAATCATTCCAATCTACTCTCGGTTGGTCACATGATCCATGTAGTCTTGCCTACACAGCTTTTTTGCTCACTCTGGGTTTCTCAGTAATTTTGTTATGGGCGGTCGCTGCCAGTGAACTTATGTGGAATGAAATTGTAATTTTGTTATAAGTGCAAAGCTATGGTGTTTGATTTGGGGCAACACCACCCTGTAATGGTCCATGCACTGCCCTAGCAAGTGTATTGCACTGCACCAAATAAGGCCCTGACACTAACTCTAAACTTTCACTGCCATTAACACTCTAACAGAAGACTGCTCTGCTAGCATTTTTCAATGCTTGTTTTCATTATTTGTGACTTCTCATTTACTATTACAATCTTGGTGAGAGTGTTTCTCACACTCTTTCTGATGTTGCTATACTCTTTTATGTGTGCTGCCCTGCTTTTGAAGTTATTATTATTGTTCTAAAAATCTCTTAAAAGAATTTTGTTCCCTTTGCTGATTTTTCTTCTTCAGTTGCAGATATACAGTCGCAGTCCGAGTTTCAGGTTCTCTGAAAAAAGGGGGGTTTACATTGCTTTAATCATGTAATTTAATTTAATTGAAATGATAATACAAATGAATCTGAATAAACCAGAATATAATAGAAATAGTTAATCTAGGTTTGTAGTTCAAGTCAAAAAGTGAAACCCTGACATTTTACAGATACACAAAACATCAAGCAAAATGCTTTCAACATTTATCTCTCAATATTTTTTCAATTGTGATAATTATGGCTTCAGCAAATGAAAACCTATATCCACTATCTAGTAAATTCAGAATATTACACAAGTCCAACCAAAAGAATTCCCAACACAGAAACGTTCATCTATATGCGCCCAATAATTATTTTAGGCTTCCTTTGAATAAATCCCAAAATAACTGTACTGTGGCATGATGGCAATCAGCCTGGGAGTCTCCAGAGGTGTTATAAAAGCCCAGGTTGCCTTGACAGCAGCATTCTGCTCATCTGCCTTCCTGGATCTGATATTTCTTAATTTCATCTTGACAATATCCTAAATATTCTCTTTGGAGTTCAGATTTAGTGAGTTTGTTGGCCTGTCAGACAGTATGTGAATTTCACTTTTTAATTGACATTTCCATAATATGGTAATTCATTAGCGTATACACGATTGCTTTAGAAGACTTTATCAGCTTATCTGACTTCAGGGTGATCTTGGAGTTCAGCGTTGAGTGTTTCGGGCAGCAGAAGGGTGACGCCTCCTGCAGCAATGGGGATGACTCCATAAATCAGCATGGGGAGGGTGTAATGGTATAAAGCTGTGAGTCTGATCAGAGGAGCGAGCATTCCCCCAACACGGGCAAACATGGAGTTCACCCCGACACCGTTCTGCCTAAGAGCACAATCATACAGCATGCAACAACAAGAGTTATGGCCATTTCAACCAATCAGAAGTAAACAAGAAATTATTTGCACAATCGACAGAAAATATTCTGATACCTGAGAGTGGTGGGGTACAGTTCTGCAGTATAAACGTAGATGATGGTGAAACTGGCTGTGGAGGCAAATTTTCCCACCACAGCTATGACTGTTACTGCAACAGGACAATCTGAGCAGAGAATGTGTTTGGATTACAAACATGTCTTGGGTTAGCTTTGTTTTAATAAAATTTAGGCATTTTAGAATGACATTCTCGTCTAGTTTGCTTGTGCAGGTCAGAAAGAAGCATGTATCATCTTTTATAAACACAGAATTCATGACAAATCACCTCTAGGGACAGCAAGTATCACAAGACAAGCAGCACCACTAAAGAGCAGGAGTGTAGCTTGACATATTTTTCTTCCATATCGCTGGATAAGAGGCAAACAGCCAAGTCTCCCTGGAAACTCCACCAAACCAAAAACAAGCTGTGTGAGGTAGATGTCGAGACCAAAATTGCCAACGTTGAGGCTCAGTCCATCATAGATCAGGTTGGTCCCAAACCTGTTGATAGGTTCAAAGGCATTTAATCTGTGTAGTCATCAAAGTGACGCATGGCAGCATGAAGCATGGTGAGCACTCACCAAACAAAGCTCATAATGAGCGTACGTCTTCTTAAATACGGTATTCTGAAGATGTCCAACATGCCTCCTCTTTTGGATGCATCCTCAACTTCCAACTAAATAGAATAGGTAATAGGGTGAATGGGGTGGTTATCACTCTGCATCACCTCACAGCTTACCTGTCTTCTTCTGCATATTTATTGAAGTTCACCTTATCCAGCAGATCCTGTGGGACTTTCCTCCCATTTACCTTCGCAGCCTTTCGTACCTCCTTTATGGCCTCCTTTTTTCTTCCCTGGGTGATGAGCCAGCGAGCTGACTCTGGAAGAACCCTGATTTATAAAAAGGTCGATTATATATACTATAATGAGTTATATTACTATCAAAGTTGCTCATGTGGCCACTGACCAGTAGAAGATTCCCAGAACAACAACAAGAGGACTGAAGAGCACAAACTGCAAGGTCCTCCAGTCACGGATGAAATAAGCCACACAGGATAACACCATCAGCCCAATGGGGAAGAAAGAGTTGCAGATAACAGAGCATAGAGCAAACTTGGAGGATTCACTCCACTCTCCACCTTCAAAAAAGAGGAAGAAAGTGTCATTTTTACAAATTTGCACATGCTCTTACTCAATTTTCTTTAATTCTAAAAACAGGCAGAAAAAAACATAACCCTACCTATCACATATGCATTACCAACAATGCCTGAGATAGCAATGCCTCCAAGAAATTTAAGCACCATGTAAACATAGACACCAGGAGAGAATCCAGCTCCAACTCCAAAGACAAGCAGGAAAAAGAGTGAAAGCAGGACCACAAAGCGTCGACCAAACCTACAAAGAGAAAAGAACAGTTAGATTGGTTTTGCCCAGTTTAAAAGTTGTAAAGGGCTGAGTCGGCTGAGTTTTTGACCTTTCGTATTGATGTGAAAGGAAACACAACAAAAAACACAATGCTTCTGTACCTGTCGGCCATCTGCCCAGTCAAAGGGGCTCCAATCAGAAGACCCCCCATGTAGATGGACTGAGATGCCTCGATGAAGCCATTTTTCTCACAGACCAGGTCAAACTGAGAAAAAAAGGGGAGTGGGGGGGGGTCGTCATATCTGCTTCATGACCAAAATATTTACAGCAACCACAAAACACTAATTATACACTAATACACTCATGCTAATTCTCAAACTTTCTCAAACCTTTAGTGAAAAAACTACAAGGACTTTCTAAGCGATCTTGAAAAATAGTTGATCAAACTATTTATAATTTCATTATTATTGTCCAAAAATGCTGGTTGTTTGTTGCGTCTAAGCTGTAGCTTAGATTCTATGCATCTGCTTTTAGCTAGAAACTGGAACTCCTGCTAATGGCTGCTGCCATAAAGCTATTAGGCTTTACTTCCTCGATGTAAACAACAATGGAAGACTGATGGAATCTCACTGTGTAGTTTGGCAAAGGCAATTGTATGTCGGTTGGTGCTAGCTCTGCTTGTGATGTTAAGCTCTTAGTGAAAATGTGCCAAAGTGTCTTCTTGTCTCAAGGCTATTTTGCTGTAAGAAGCCTCCATACAGAATACCCTTTGAGCCTCTCTTTAGATATAAACTTGGAATATGTTTCATCAGAGCTACATGCGTATTTTTTTCTTCCACATAGCTGATACTCCTTTCCTCAGTAACTTGTTTTCTTTCTTAGTAAATGTCTTACCTGTGTGACAATGCTGGCAGCACCTATGGGGGCATCGTAATCCCATCCAGTAGTGCATGAAGTCGTGCTGTTAATCCCATAAGCTTTGATTGTTTCCAAATCCCAATCCACAGGTGTGAACATTCTGCAGCTTTCATACTTCCCATCTTCCCTCACGGGCAGGGTGAGATTTCTTCGTCTCTCTTCTGTCAGGTTCGGCCCTTGCGTCAGGATCCACTCAGTGTTGCAGTGATGTGGGAATTTTAGGCCAGTAAACACCTGACAGATCACATCAAAACTCACAAACACCATGGGGATGCATAATGCAGCCACCAGACGTTTCTGGAACAACCCAAATTCTCCAATCTCCCTCAGGATCTGCCTGAAATTACTCATGTTCGTCTCTGATTGTGCTCAGAATGCGTCAACAGATGGGGAAAAGTCTGATTTTGAGCAGTGTTCAGCCATGAACAACAGACGTGACTCTCGTTTAGCAGGTTAATGGTTGTCAGATCATGACAGTGCTTTTGAGAGCTGCTGAAAAAAGACAAAACTCTTAAAGTGCTACCTGTCATGACCTCACAGGGTGAAATTCAGCAGTTCTGTTTCTGTGGCACCATGTCAATGTTCTTTATTGGACACAAGTATTAATATAGATTTAATAACTTATTACAAGCATTTATTGCAGGTATAACTGAGCAGTAATCATATTCAATTTTATTTTATCAGGTCAAAACAGTGCATCAGGATCTCTTCAAGAGACTAGTATCTTCCACCCACAACCGGCTGCTACACTGTGCATTTTACTCAACATGCTATGACTCCTTTAATGTCATTTTTCATTTCATTTCAATCAAAGCGTGTTATTTATTTTCAATTCTCTCTTATTTGTTTTGTGATTAGTTATGCACTGGTTGTACATTTTTGTTTTACAGACAGCTGAACTAATTAAAAGCTTAAAAACTTACCCATCAGACTTGACTTATTTTTTTAAAAAGGATTTGTTTCTTGATTATTTGAAGGTTTTTATTGTTTTCCTGTTTGTTTGTTTTTAAAGAAAACTGTTATTTCAGCCTCTGTCTGAAACATTTTGTTTTGACTGTTGTCTCTTTAAGGCTCACCACTCCACAAACCCCTCAGCCTCTGACTGGCCAATCCTCTGGAGGCTTGTTAGGAGAAGAGCTATGGGCAGACCTTAGTGTTTGAGGTCCCTCCAGTGTGTCAAACCAAATAAAGGGGGCCTGAGCAATAACCTTGTAATTTCAGCAAGTCTGATGACAATTTCATGTTCATTTTAAAAAAGACAGTTTTAAACAGCTTACACACTGATTTGGGGATTTCTACAACACGTGAATGTGTAGCAATTTGAAAAATTGCAAGTTATTATTTTTCCATTTTATCCATGTTTCATGCACAGAATAGCACAATACCCCCCCCCCCCCCCCCGCTTCAATGTTAGCCCAAAACTCAAGTAAGTGCACAGCATGTTTACAAAGACATAATTTAATATAGTCACACAAATCCCATTGTTTTTAGTCAAACTGACTGCATTGAAAAAAAACACAAAGTAAACTTGATTTCACATTGGAGCTGCATTACTGTTACAATACTGATAACTTACAACAGTATCAATAACTTAAGAGCAGACAAACAACCTTTTTGGCAAAACACACATACGCACACTTTTTCACAAGTCAGAATTTTGTTGCTTCCTCTATTTTTTCTTCATCTGAAAGGGTTCCCAGCTGAACGTCTGTTTCTGAATCCCTGAAAACAAACAAAAAAAAATAAAGACAAATATAAAATGTTGATGCAGAAAGGTGTTGAAATTTTTGTAGTGGACTAAACACGCTGTTGTGGGGCTGTTCATTAACTCACGTGAGTTCAGGATGATCTTTGAGTTCAACATTGAGGGTTTCGGGTAGAAAGATACAAAACCCTGCAGCAGTAATTGGTACCAAGCCATAAATCAGCATAGGGATGATGTGATGATAGACGTTCAGGAGTCTGATAAGTGGAGCGAGGATGCCTGCTACACGGGCAAACATGGAGTTCAGACCCACACCGTTCTGTCTGCCAACACAGAAAAAAACCCCAGAAACCATGTTGAGTGTAAAAGTAGCAAAGATGAGGCAAAAGTTAGTTTATCTTAAAACTTAACTCACCTTAGGGTGGTAGGGTATAATTCAGCAGTATAAACATAAACTATAGAGAAACTGGCAGTTGCAGCAAATTTTCCGAGTACTGCTATGACTGTGACGACTTCAGGTAGATCTGATCAGCAAACAGAAGAAAGGAAGAAAACAGTAAGTTTAATATTTGTGTTGTGAGCAGAATATATATTTTTTTTGGAGAAAATATTTTTAGGTGTCAGAGGTTAAAGAACACCAGTAGGAAAATGACCACAAAAGAGAGGAAAAAAATACCAAGCTTATTTCAAATTTTCTTGAAATTCATCACAATAACTCTTAAAAACTTTCAAAGACCATTGTTTAGAAATCCTTCAATACTTCTTGGAAAACAACTTTGATATCCATTTTGGAATTTAACGCAGTTAGGAATTTCAGAGTATTTGTAAAATCTTAGATGAAAATATTAGTTAAGAATTTGAACATAACACACACTGATAATAGCCCACAAACTTCAGAGAATTGTAGTTTTTTTTGAGGAACGATAACGAACTTCCTTTTGAATTTTGTCCTGAAATGTCAGAACTTTATACATGAAAACTTCCAATGCATGATGACAAATTACCTTTTGGGATCGCAAGTATCACAAGACAAGCAGCACCTCCTAAAAATAAGACCCCTGCTTGACCTTTTTTCCTCCCAAGGTGCTGGATAAGGGGTAAACAGCTTAAGCGAGCAGGAATTTCTACTAAACCAAAGATGAACTGCGTCAGGTAGATATCCAGACCAAAATTTCCAACATTCAGGCTGAGTCCATAGTACACCAGACTTGTTCCAAACCTATAAACAGAGTTTAAGAGACATCTTCAGTTCAGCACCATCATTTTAAATGCAGATTGTTGATGAAATTTATGCTCACCAGACGTAGCTCATGACAAGAGTACGTTTTCTTAGATACGATAATCTGAAGATATCCAATATGGTTCCTTTTTTGGATGTGCCCTCAAAGTCCATCTTTATAAGTACAGTATCAGTTATTTTACATGTATGTCAGACTCTAAAAGTGTTTGTTTTTGGTTAAAGCACAATGAGTTTGATGTATTTCACCTTTTTCAGCAGTTCTTCTGGGACCTTCCTGCCATTCACCTTTGCTGCCCTCCGTACCTCCCTTATGGCCTCCTCCCTCTTTCCCTGGGTGATGAGCCAGCGAGCTGACTCTGGAAGAACCCTTAATGGTAGATTGAATAAAATCCCTTAGCACAATGTAGTCTAACACTAAAACTAGAGATACACTTCTCGTATCCTGAGGTGGCCGAAAGGTTACTGACCAGTAAAAGATACCAACGACAATGATAAGGGGGCTGAAGAGAACGAACTGAAGGATCCTCCAGTTGCGGACAAAGTAAGCAATTCCAGACAACGTCATCAGTCCAACAGGGAAAAACGAATGGCAAATAATGGTGCAGAAAGCAAACTTGGAAGAATCACTCCATTCTCCACCTTTGAAGCAGAAATACAGAGAGAAATGACATAAGTTTAACAGTGAAAGTAAAAACTGACACTAAATCATGATCCTTGACATTATTAAAACAGAAATTAACAAGTTGCCTACCTATCACAAAAGCATTAGCAACAATGCCTGAAATAGCAATGCCACCAAAAAATTTGAGCACCATGTAGACGTAGATGTTGGGTGAAAGGCCAGTTCCGACTCCAAACACCAGAAGAAGAGCATGTGAGAGAATAACTACAAATCGTCGACCAAATCTACATGAAAAAAAGAGATTAGCTGTTAGTTACTGAGGTGTACTTTAAAAAGAAAATGTGCAAATGGTAACATGTACACTCATACCCAACATAACATTTCATGCATAAGCAACAAATAAGTAGATAAATCTGATACAAGTTACAATTATGAGGTTTTATTTCCCATTACAGATGAGCGTAGCTGCAAAGTGGTTTGTGTCATTCTTCTCTCTAGACTTTAAGGGCACAACGAGTTGGTAGGGCACATTATTACCCTGGCTGAGGTGTAAAACGTTTTACATTCTAAAACCATAAAAACATCAAGTCTGTGCTGAATGCTGAATGGTCAAAAAACTAATGATGGTAAGCCATGTTGTTGTATTATAGCACAAGTATCAGCTGGAGGAGTGTTTCGGGTGGAGGGATACCACAGAACCAAATTATGTGTACTATTTTTTATGGCTTTATTTTCCTTTGAAGGATGTTCATATTAAAATCTAACTTAAAAAAAAAATTACTTGTAATCACAGAATAAATTCTGAATTTTAGTCTTATTTATAAGGTTTCAGAAGCGGAGTCAGGTTCAAATTAAATTTAAACTCTGCTTTTAGTGCGACATATTTGATGAAAACATAAAGCATGTGGAGAACAGGTGATGTGAATGTTTACCTGTCAGCCATTTGTCCCAACACCAGAGCCCCAACCAGGAGACCTGCCATGTAGATGGACTGAGACGCCTCGATCATACTGCTGCTGTCACACACCAGGTTAAACTGATATATTCAAAAGAAGGATTAAAAAAAAACTTTGGGATTATTATGTTGCTACTTATGTTACTATGTTTTTACACTTAGAATTCAATAGGCTGAAAAAAAATGAAAAAAAACTGTAAGTACCAAACTGTTTCCCAATATTTTTTAGGTCTTGAAATCTTGCTCTCAACAAGCTGTTGCATCTGTTGGTGGTTGTGCGCCACCTAGTGGATCCAAATCACTGTTAAAGCTTCTCATTACTCTAGTATTATAATGTTTGGTAATTGAATTGTACACTGCAATTTGTCTTTGGAAATTTGATCAATCATGCACTGCAAAAACTGAAATCTAAATGTGATGAAAATTACTTTATAAATCCCAGAAGGTAAATTTCAAAGTTGCGCTGTTTTTTAATTTTTGTTTTTTATTATTTCACAAAGCAAGTGTTTGTGTCTTATTTTTTAGTACAAGTAGTCACATTGGACTGACAGGTCCAGAAGCATATCTTATTTTGAGTATTTAAATAAAAAAATGATGTCTACATTGCTTGTAACAATTAAAAACAAAGCCTGCAATGAGGTGAGAAAAACTTAAATTTGAGGTTTCTTGAAATTAGATTAGAATAACATCCAAGTACAAGAAACCTTTTTCTTGCCCCATTGGCAGAGTTTTTGAATTGTTACAAGTAATTCAAACATCTTTTTTTTCTTTTTGCAACTTAAAGTAAGACATGTTTTGGACTGGTCTAGTGAATCTGGCTCATATTTAGTCAAAATAGATTTTTTTTAAAAAAATCTTAAAGTAAGACATCATTACTTGTTTAGATTTCAGCTCTTGCAGAGTATGAGCTATTTTTGTATTGTTTTGTTAAAAATAGATGAAAAAACTGGTGTTGCACATAACAGGTACTTGTGCAGCAGCCAAAATACACTGCAGATGCTTTTATGATGCTTTTCTGAGAGGCTTTGGGGAAAGTATGGTTGCTGAGATAGGACAAAAACAAATTCACAAGCTTGCTGCACTGAGCAGATGCTGAACTATTAAACAGAAAACAATATCCTCTGATTAACTTTTTTTCTGTTTATTATCTAGAATCAATTCAGTTACTTTTGTAAAGAATATTTTGGACTGGCTTGTAGAAATATGCAAAAACATAAATAGAGATCTTCCTTTCTTACCTCTGTTACAATGCTAGAGGCACTCTCCGGTGCATCATAGTCCCATCCATCAATACATCCAGTCTTGTTGTGAAGTCCATTTGCTTCAATTGTTTCTAAGTCCCAGTCCACAGGTGTGAACATAATGCAGCTTTCATATTTCCCATCCTTGTTCACAGGCAGGGTGAGATTCATCCGTCTCTCTACAGTAAGGTTTGGTCCTTGCTCAAGGATCCACTCTGTGTTGCAGTGATGTGGGAAGTTCATGCCGGTGAACACCTGACAGATCACATCAAAAGCCACAAAAAACATGGGGATGCATAACGCAGCCACCAGACGTTTCTGAAACAACCCAAACTCTCCAATCTCCTTCAGGATCTGCCTGAAGTCACTCATCTTGGTGTGTGGATGAACTACATATGCAGCGTAGAAATGAAAGGTCCGGCTTTAAACAATTACCAACCACCAGCACCAGCAGCACAACCAGTCAATGTGACTGTAGTGCAGCTAGTTAATGAGTAACCTGATAATCACAGTACTTTTACAACCTGCTAACAAACAGACTTCCAGAGTTTTAAAATTTGACGTAAGAATCCCCCAGGCTGAAGTCCAGCTCTTAGTCAGCTGTCAGGTTATATGGTCCATCCCTTTGTCCTCACACAGACCTAAATAACATCAAGACCTTAATTAACTTCATCTCTGTTTGGAAGAGAGTGAGGACGGGGGGGGCTGGGGTACAAATGGCCCTGAGAAAAAGAGAGCAACCTTTGTGAAATCCTTTTAGTTTTTTATGCTGTATGCTGAAACACAGGATTTAAAAATATATATTTAAAAATATATATGTACAGAGTAGAAGTGCTGGGGTTTCTTTTTGGATTGCAGAGGCCATCAGTCACTCTACTGTATCCATCTAAAGACTTATTTTAAAGGACAAACACACTGCACAACCTTTTTATTATCTCTAAGAGATCCATTGAAATAAGAAAAAATGAAAAAGTCTGGTGGCTCTTACTGACACCAGTTTGTTGTTTATTTTTTCTGTTTTAGGCCAATGACACAGAGGATGACGCCATGTACAGGTTACATATGATCAGATAACTGTGTTTGTCCACGTTTTCTTTTCCAGGACACGGCTCAACCTCATGGAACATAACAAAACAGAGTATCACAAAGATTCTGCTCAGTAATTACATTTTTATCTGATCTATGATGCATTCTTTAATTTATTTTGAAATTAATTAATACTCACTTATTCATCAACTCATCTTAATGTATTTTATTTATTTCAAACAAACATGGAAGCAGTTGGAACAAACCGTGCAGATAATGAAAATAATTGTTTCATAAATTATTCTAGTTTTGATGTAATATGTGACTTTGCTGAAGCCATGTACCAATTTTCTGTTCTTTACAGCTTATCAATTTAAATGTTTAATCTGTGAGCCTGAGTCAATACAGAGGGCACACTCTGTTGTGGTGCATTGTGGGAATATCCCTCAGTTTGAAACAGTTGTCATATACTAAAGAAGAAGAGCTTGTGGACAGACGGACAAAAAATGACAAGAGTATCAGCTTGATTCCAAATTATAACAGGATCAAATTATTGAATAAAAATAAAACTCAGGGGTCAGACTTGTCTGATATGCTCATCCTTTATTGATTAAAAAGAATCAAGAGAAACATGCTTTGAACTCCAAAACGATCAAAAATAGAGCAAATAAAAGACTGAAACTTAGAGAACTGAGAACAGGAGGAGGATTCAAATATTTTACAGCCTTGATGAGTTATTGCCTGGACAAAAGTGTTTTTGCCGGTCATCTGTTCAGTTGCTACAGCTTTGTTAGACTACATGTAAGCCGGACAGAGAGAGAAAGAGAAATAGAGAAAGAGAGACTGCTGAGGAGAGGATGAGAACAAAGCCATTAGATCTTAACTCTTTAAGGAGCCGGGCTCAATCTATGCAACACACACACACACACATACACACATTCACACACACATTCTTTCAGGGCTCATACAAATGTATCCTGTCCTCGTCTGCTGTCAGTCGCAGACGAAACCAGGAAAATGGCACCGATACTTGAAGCTAATGTTGGGTTGCTGACTTTGTCGCTCCTGTTTTGAGGAGGAAACACCTGAAGTGTTCAGCTCAGGTGTTCCGATGTTTAACAAGAAGCACATTTCAAAGACAGGATATCTGAGAACTTGAGGTTATGTCAAAAAGAAAAAAATACACAGTTGGTCAATTTCAATTTAAGGCTAGAGTAAAATTTCATACACAACGATTTCCTTTTGACTCTTCTCTGTGAAGAAATTTCATTCAGTTTGGCATCTGGAGGAGTCTTATACCGTCACATGACCAGATTCAACAGTAAAATTATGCTGGCGTGTTAAATGAACATCCTGCTGTCATTGTTGTTAACATTCATTAAAACCAGGTCTCAATGCACACAAATATTCAGAGGTGTCACATTTGAATCCAAAGTCAATACACATTTCTCATCTCCCAAAACGTCTACAATCACAGATAAGCCGAAACAGGAGGACGTAAAATATTAACTTTTGCTGTTTAAAAATAACTATTAACATGTGATAAAGCAGCTGAATGACTTCAGTATGATGTGGGTTACATAAGTTCTGTAAACAGCCTCCACTTGGAAGAGATAGAGACAATTTTTCTGTTTCTTGGCTCAAAATTTGGTGAAATTTGAGGTGAACAGACTCTAAGCAGTGCAGCTGCTTTAAAATAGAATCAACCCTTTCTAAGGCAAAAAAAATTGAAAAGCTTCATGTGTAAAGGTAAATAAGGGTCATGCAAGACACTTAAAAAGTGTCAGCATGTCCAGCAAAATAATAGAATTCAAAGCCAAATTTGCAGTGTCGTTTTTTTCCTTCACGCAGTGCTACAACCCACAATCGTGTCATAGGACAGAAAAAAGGCCAAGAGTGAAACACAGAGTATAAAAACAAATCAAAGCCAGATGTTATTATTTACACATCAGAGATTAAATCAAGTACTTATGTTTCATCCACATGAACAAAAATGCACTTAAGTTTCTTTTTTTTTTTAAGAATTAGACTCTGAACAGACACAAACTGATACCAACAGACATTTCTGCTTACATCACACTTGGTTTCAGTCGCTGACAAACTTTGACGTAACTTCGTGGCTTTCTCAGACTTTCTCATCTGCTAACAGATTTCCTTTGAACTGAGCGGTAAGGTTTATCCAGAAAAATGTTTCGCTTTTAATGGAGCTCCTTTGAGAGATTTTTGTTTGTGTTAATTTTGGCACCCCCTGTGGTTGATTTTATCCTGTACATCATTGCTTCAAGAAAATAAAATAAAAAATCTCATTCTGTTTTTTTTTCTTTTTAATTTTGAAATGTATCACTCAGTGTGAATGTTTCCAATAAAAGTTAAAGAGGACATGTACCCCTTTACATTGGTTACAAGCATTAAAAATGATCACATAGAAATTGCTGATCTTTTTGCCAATAGTATTTTTTGCTTTTGTGGGTCATATTAAAGCCTCATTGTTAATTACCGCCTGTTTCACAACGACTTCACCACTCCTCCGATGAGTTTAAATATAATCATGGGATTCAATCACACAAATACTTTCAACCTTTTGGTGACACCATTGTTTTATTATAAGGAATACATCCAGGACACATTGGATTGTGTTTTATTTGGAGTATATTTATAATGCATTAGAATTTTTTATCAAATAGTAAAGGGGCTGGGTGCTTTATGTGTTATGGGAGAATGAGAAAGTGAAACATGCTCGCATTTGTTTTTTATGTTTTTTCTTCATTCTTTTGTCGATTATTGAATGATTTCAATTGAGTCTTACTATCTGAAATCCTTACTCCCCCAGTAACTGAACCTCTCCGTCCCTCAAAGAACATACAAAGTTTGACTTAAGCGCCTGAAACCCCGTGTACGTATCAGATAACATAATGCTCCATATGGTAACTGGGAACATCCCAAAAAACGTGCATTCAGTAGTTCTGATGAATATAAGGCATTGTTACATTTATCAGGATTCAAGGGCGTTAGTTTGGATTGTGCAAATGCATCACATATTAGAGAGAAACAATAACAGAATGAGGGAGACCAGGATGGAAACTGTCTGAAGATACTTGCATCCTTCTACATATACGCTGTAAACTTGTTTTCATGGATTCTGATACTGTTCACTCTGATACTTCAGCCAACCAACCATTCAAAGAGGCGAATGATCCTATGGATGACAAAACGGTACTGTTTTCTTTGGCAGTAGTGGTTTCTTTACAGCCATAGAAAGAAAATATGCAATAAACTATTTTTTTTTTTTTTCAAATTTTCACATTTTTTAGGCAAGTCACGGTCCCAGGTAGAACAACAGTTTAACTAATGCTGAGTTGAGCAAAGCCCATCAGTTTGACGTCATCTGGAATTTCAGATCCCTCTATTCCAGAAGCCTGTGGAAGAATCACAAGAGATATCAAAGATAGAAAAGTAAAAGATAATGCAAGAGACATTTATGTGTACAGGTGTATCATGCATTGTTATGTTCTGTTTTGTTTAGTCTTCTGTGTGGACCCCAGGAAGATTAACTAGTCACCTTAGAAGCAGCTAATGGGGATCCTTTTAAACAATAATAAACAATATGTATATTCATAGTGTGAAGTGAAACAATATAACCCTTTTTTTGCACCATATTACCACAACTTGACACAAGGATATAAAATAAGTGGCTAAAATTCGACACAGCCCTGCAGATGCTCTGTACCAGATGCGTAACCTTGAGGGTGATATTTCCTTCAAGTGAAACTTCAATTTTCTTTTTGCATTTCAGAAAATAGTTCAGCAGTGCATATCACTGATTCTTTTTTTATGTCTGAAGATGTTGAACTCACCAATTTGAAAGTGACATTTTTATTGGCTTGAGGTCCATCAACTATTTTCTGCAAATTTGCAGCAACTGAAAAAAGAACCAATTATTCAAAATGTTAACATGTATTTAAAAAGAAAATAAAATGAGAGATGTAAAAAATTTTTGCAGCAACTTCTCAAAGGAGCCAGTGATATTTTCTGTAAAGGCCCAAGAAATGTTTGATCACTGACCAATTACTAAGTCTCTCCCGTCCACTAGACCTGCTGACACCAGCTCCTGTGACACGCCATCTGCTGTGTCTGCAAAACAACAGCAGAGAGGATTGTCAAATCTTGACTTTCCTTTACTTATTACCCCAAGTGTGTTACCTGCGGCTAAAACTTAAACTCAGAACATTTTTTGACAACTCAGGGGAAAGAGGTTTGCTTTTGATTAGAGCAAGAGAGAAATATTACTCACCTCTCCCCGGCATGAATTCAAAACGGATGTCATTAAGCTCCTTCTTTGAATTTCTGAGGAAATGTAGAAAATGAGAAAATTAGAGGTGGTTATGACGTGATGCTTTTGTGAAAAGGACTGAATGAAAAAGTAGCATATAGCTGGATCAAACAGGTTTTTAAACAGCTTCCACCACCACCACATTCAACAATTTCTGTTTCCCTTCTTTGCTTCACTAATTTTTGTTATATCAATAATCAAAAAATAAATGAAGAAAACTCAAGGCAGAAGGTTTGAGTGCAAACAGAGAAGAAACGTACCTTAACCTTAATACCAAGCTAATAGGAGCGTTCACGTCCCCTGGAGCCTGAAACAGGAATAATTATAGTTGATTGGGGAGGAAAACTAGTTTTAAAAGATAATTCACAGTATAAGGAAGCAGCATTAAAAGTCTGAGAGTCTTTCTCAAAACGCTGTGTGACCTGTGTGGGGGAAGCAGCAGCAGCAGCAGGTGCACCGGGTGTGGGAGATACAGCCTGGGCAGTGGATTGAGTGTTGGCTGGTGTGGGCTGCAGTGGAGCTGGGAGAGCAGCCTGAGGTAGTTCTGCCGGAGCCGTGGCAGCCGGCGGGTGTTGACTACTTAAAGGCTCAGGAGTCTGGAAAACCTAAAAGAAGATCATTTGTTCACACAGGTGCTTAGTTCCCAATTTCTTTAGGTTTTCAAAATGACTCCGGATAAAGTCAATTATGTACAATTCAGAGTACAACTAAGTTAAAAGAACAGCTTAAAACTCACCTCTGAATTCTGTGATCCTTCCTTCACTCTTGGGGACTAAAACAGTCAATAAAAGATAGTTATCAGAAACAGGTTTTCATCTCATGGATGGTGTTAGCAAAGCAAAAACAGCGGCACAAATGCAAAGAACACACAAAAAGCACGACAGGTTTAATCAGCTCATTCGTTCAAGTTGCGTCTACATCTGTCCTCCTAGTTTATGTCATGATACCATAAGTGAGAAAAGAGATATCATGGTGGTCTATGAGCAGGAAGTGAAACATGAAAGAAATCTTTTTTACACAGCATAGAGGGATATCCTTTTAGAAAGTCTTAGACAAGGCTTTTTGAAGCAGTAAACCACTTACAACGATTGACACACTGGGATATAAAAGTTTCAAATCAATATAATGAAATCATATTTGACACATAAAAGAGCCAATTCAATCACATGTTCCATGAAAATGACTTCCACAGTAGTAAAAGATCTTATATGTACGGACCAATGCTCTCTGAGTAATAAGTGTAATAACTATGTAATTGTATTAGCTGCAAGGTGTGTAACAGATGTGCAAGGTGTGTAACAGTTGTGTAATTAAGTTGTGAAAGAGTGGAAACACTGTTTGTTTAACTGACCTGTTTGTTTAACATAAAAAATATATTTATATGCAAAAAAAAGTGATTGCAAAGATGAGAGAAAAGTCACACTGTTACATGGTCAGAAATCTTTCAATGTGTAGAATGAATAAAAGCGCAAAAAGTTCAAGCAAACACTCATAGGCTGAGATGAAGACAAACTGAAGTGATGTGGTGCCCAGTCATCAGATAAATATCAAATATCCTCTTTTATTTCAGGACACTGTGCTTGACTATGCTATTGAAAACACACATGGAATCGGGATATAGAGTGAAGTTTTCTGAAGTCATCAATCTTAGTCCATGGTTAACTGTGTTATTTTTAAGAATGATAGAGTATAATGTCACAAGGTCCACAAGTTAGACCTGTAATGTAAATCTCTTTACAAATTGATTGACCATAGCTAGTAACTACAAACAAAACTATGACAATAATACTTGCAATTTACATCTTTGTCTTCTGAAACATAATATTCTCATGAAATCACACATTTAAACTCAAATTTTATTTTTATTTTTTAATCTTAAACTAAGTGCTAATCCTTTGATGCATTGCCCAGGTACGATTTCTGAATGAGCTGGTATTTTATGAAGTTCAGTTTGTCTTAAGTAGCCAGCAAAGCAGCAACAAAGCAGCAGAGATTTTGTACAAATTGAATTCTCAAGATTTGGTGAGAAACTTCCTTTAATGATGGGGTGTGATTTGGTCAGTAGAAATCATAAGTGATTTAGAGAAAGAGAAAAGAAATACAGATGGCTTCCAGGAATGGAGCTCTCATGTTTTTGGTTAGAGGATGCTTCCTTCAAAAAGATCACCATTGTCTGAACTTTAAACCTGTTTGTATCCCAAACGCCTCAAAGCACGTCAAGTTTATATGAAACACGCATAAAATCATTTGTGCAAATGAACTACATGTAAAATCATGTAAAGATGCGCAAATGATGCAATTCAAACAGGCAAGTTCAATGCTCTACTTGCAAGAATTGAAAAATTTGAACTCAAGCAAGTTATTTGTGCCACAATAGCCAAGTATCAAGTGCCTTTAATGATGAATGACTGAAAAGACCAGCAGAGCTCAATTTGCCTGAGAAATCGTTGAATCTCTTTGACTTGACAAAATTATTAAAGGAAATAAACCAGTACACACGAAACATTCACAGGTTCGTGTGCATATGAATTGGGCTATGATTGAGCTTTGAGAGTGAACACAAGGTGTTGGTCACTAAAATGCCAATGTCTGACACAAAATTTACAAATAAAACTGTGTTGATGTCCCAAACTTTTTCTACCTTGTGGATCAAATTCCCCTGGCATGTGATAAACAGAAGGAACAGATTTATGCTTTTAAATGCCAATTTCCAATTACACAACAGTCCAGTAACTAGATTGTTGTTGTAAGTTACACAACATTCAATAAAACTTTTATCTAGAAGATAAGGGACTGTCTATGTGTAGATCTGCACTGATAAAACACTCTGGCCACAGACTTTTTAAAGTCCTGTTGCTAAGCGCTCCAGTAGCAGCTTGTTGCAGCAGCTTGTTGCAGCAACTCTGTCTGTTGTGTTTTTTTTCTCATTTTCTTTTCTTCCTGATTATCACCTTCAAATTTGGTGCTTGCTATCACTTTTTGTCCCTCATTTGTTGGTCATGGACACCAAACTGGTTACATTTGCAGCGGTGTTTTTCCTTATGCGTCCTACCTGTAACCATGGTTACATTGTTTATATTCAAGGATTAAGCTGTTGGCAGCCCCTTGTATGTTAATGATAACTGGTGGAGGCAGGGGCTGAGGAGAAGGAGTCAGGACGACGTGTTGGCACTGCTGTGTGAGCTGGTAGGCGACAACATCAACCTGTCCTTCCATCCATTGCGATGGGGAATGTAAGAGCTTTCTCCAATAAGATGGACCAGCTAACGGTGCTAACCCAGCACCAGAAAAGATACCAGAGGGCAGAGTAGCATCATGCTCATCACAGAGACATGGCTAACAGAGTAAACATCAGATGCAACGCCACATTAGAAGGATTTCACCTGCTGTGAGGGGACAGGAAACAGGAGAGTGAGACTGAACAGTCTGGTGAAGAAGTCCAGTTCAGTCCTGGACCCTGTGGAGTTGAAGGCTGACTACAGAATTATGGCCAAGCTGTCATGAACTTTTCTGATTGAATAAATTCTACTTCTACTTTTCTAAGCGCCACTAAGTGGCAGCTTGTTGGAGTCGCGTTTGCATTGCTGTTGTGACTGTGATTTTCCCTTCATGGATGATTTCAGTATCTCATCTTATCTTATCTTATTGAATCAAAAGTCAAGCCGCCATCTTTTCTGTGACCATGAAGATGAACCTGTGTGGAAGTGCAAATTATTACATGCCAACAGCTTCCACTCGTAAAAGAACGCTTCACCTTCCTCCTACTAAACTTTATGGTGATCACATATTCCCTCGCTAAAGTTCAGAGAGTCCTTCCTTGTTAGGGGAATGCCATCTGTATCATGTTGTCAAGTGAACAACCCTGGACGCAGGCAGCTCGAGTGGGAGGGAGAAGCGCACTTGTCGCCTGGCGGCGCTAACAGGCTTCACCTGCTGCTCCTTGGCCATCAGACAGAACACACACACAAACATGGGAGACTCAATGGAGAGACAATGAAGAAACATGCTAATGCACAGACATGACAGTGACAATGAAAATGTGTTCAGGGTGAAAAGACGGGGCAGGGAAGTGTAACTACAGGATGCACTCAGAGGAGAAGAATACGCATGTTGATCTCACCCTTAAGGCAGCAACAGCTAGTTTGCCTTCTTCACTTTCTTCATCTAGCTCATCGTCACTCCACTCCCATTCGCCGTCTTCTGTTTTATGCAGACGACCACTGGAACCCGGCACTCGACGTACCTAATAACACAAACACGTTTAGACTCATCCTGGAAATAAGGCAAGGTTTAAATGCTAACCTTTGGCTTCTCACCCTTTTCGACCTCTCTCCTATTGTGGGTGCTCTCTGGAGTAACTTCTCATGTAAATACTCGTGGGTCTGTTGAGAGAAGAGAGAAAAAACAAAAATGTTTTCAGGATAAAATGACCAAGTTTTACAGCTATATACCGTATGGTGGTCAGGTCAGCCATACCACACACACTGCTGAAACACAAATCTAAGTAAGTGTATAGTAACCCTAATGGGCTATGTAATTTTTCAAGGATATTTATATTTTAAACAGATCAACAAGTAATTTGTTTCTATTGGTAGATTTTTGTACTCTTGTATGCAATTCAGGTGCCACTTTTGGCTCTAACTAGAATAAAGCATTTTTCTGGATTTGTCCTGTGAATGTGGCTCATACTAAGTCTGATAACACAACTTTTACTAAAGTAGGACATAAACACTGTTAGATTTCAGTTTTTACAGAACATGCTATTTAGCACTCTATTTCAGTTTATGTTTTACACTTATCTTTGAATTTAGCTGGGTGGTAAAAGCAAAAGTCCTATATGTTATAAATAGAATGGCAAATAAATAATCCAATTCTCTTGAAGGCTGACAGCTGTCCCACGCATAGACTGTGTAATCTATGGTCCCTCACAGGAGGATCCGTCTCTTGACACAATAACAAATCCTCCCCTCTGCTGGTCAGACTAAAAACTACAGTTCTTCCCCTTTGACAGGATCATATCTAAAAAGCAACCAGGTATTTATTTTATTCATTTTTTCAGGGGTGACCTGCTGAGCCAGCTCTTTAGTTGTTTCTGTTTCTCGGGCAGCATGGAGCGAAAGGCTGGAGTTACACTGCTTATCCCTGCCTTTGTTGGGAACAGCCCCACATGGTCAATAACAATAGGAATGCAGCATCGGCCTCAGCCGGAGTCACACACTGACAAGTTAAGTGAGAGATAAACTGACTTTAGCAAAAAGATATTTCAGTTCATTCATTAGTCTACTGTCTGGATCATATTCTTACACTGAACCCTCTTCTAAATAAGAACTTAAACCGCTTAAGCAGAGAAAACTTCAAGAACACAGACATCAGCTAAATCCTAAACAGAGGCCAAAGTGAGGCCAATGAGATCTAACCACTTCTGCTGGCTCAGACTTTTACTCATCAACCAGCCCAACTAGTGAAACAGGGACGATGCTGACTCATAGCTTACACACCCACCTTTGCTTTCTGAAAGAATTTATGCTTCAACAGCTCCGAGGATGTTGGCCTGAAAAACAGCAAAGCAAACATGAAAGGGTCTGGTCATGTTTTTTTTTAAAAGTAGATAACTTGGGAATGCAGTGAAACATGTAAACATGCGCTGAGCCGTGTAAATGAGTTCCAGTGACAGAGAGTTGACTTTCTGTGACCGTACATTTTGCACACAGGTCAGAAAAAAACAATGCCTTTCATGTAACATTTCTTCTTGGAGCTCGTGGAAAATTTTATGTGTTCAGAGACATGGAAATGTGCCACAGATTCTCAAAATAAGGCGTTGCAATCAATACCTTTTCTCTGGATCCTTCTGTAAACACATGGAGACCATCTTCCTAAAAGATTTGCCGTATTTCTTTACCATCTCCTTGTCTGTGATGCCTGTCTCCAGTGAGGGTGGGTCATTCTGCAGGGTCAGCATCAAGACCTACAAACAGGGCAAAAAAGGAAATGAAAACAAAAACGTGATCAAAAAATGTCCAAAGTTTCCAAATACTTTTGGCAACTTCTAAATCAAAGTTGCAATCAAAGAAAAAAAAAAGATTTTCTAATTCAGCAGCACTTACATTTTCAACCGTTTTTGAAAAATTGCTAAGAAGTTAGAAATGAAAAGGATAAAATTGAAACCATAAAGTTTCCCAAACATAAGTTTCAGAAATGTCTGACGATTTTTGATTTCTAAAATTTCCCAAGACTCAATTTTTCAACAGTTTTCAATTGTTTTTTTAATAAAAATATCGGAAAACTTGAAAGGGATTTTCAACAAAAATTCCAAGAATTCCTGAAATTTAGTTTTCTTTGTAAATCAGTTTCAAAGACTTTCTGAGAGAAATCCCCAAAATTTCCCATTACTGAAGTATTCAATAGTTTTTGAAAACTGCTGACAAAATAATACAATTCAAAACAGAAAATTATAAATAGGTTTCTGATAAATAAAGCAAACTAATCAATGAAGGCAGGATTTTAAAAAATTATTAGGCGTAATTGAAATAGTGCCTCAAGCACACTCTCACTTTCATTGGTGGATATTTGTGGTACGGTGCTGCTCCTGTTGCAAGCTCGATGGCTGTGATACCAAAGCTCCAAATGTCTGCTTTGAAATCATAACCCCTGACCTGTAACAAAGAGAATCATAGAGCGTCTTATAATCATAAATGGATCAGCTAGTTTTAAGACATGAAATCAGAAATTTGGGTAAAACACTTAAATAAAAAGACCAATTCTCTTCAGGTTGTAATGGGTGTACTTTTGCTGCATTTCAAGTTCAGGCATCAGATTGTTACATGTTGTCTTTCTGTGCTGAGTCATAACAGAGGGGACTAGTTTCAGCAACAGACAAACACATTATTTTGTTGGAATAGTTACTTTCGGGCCAAAGACGACCAACCTGCTCCATGACCTCCGGGGCCATCCAACACGGCGTTCCCACAAACGTCTTGCGTACTTTATTTCGGGTGATGTCACCACCTGTGGATAGAAAGGCACTGACGCCGAAGTCTGAAGGAGAAAGAAGAGGAGAGTAAGAGTTAGTGAAACATACAAAGAACAGTACATTAATAAACTTTTTTTTTAAGTCCTACAGATACAAATAAGGTTGCATCACAACATAAATACTTCACACTTCATCTAGAGCAGCAGTGACAGGTGTAGAAAAATGGCATTGCCTTGAGGCCAAATACCTGCAATTTGCACTGAGCCATCATCCCCGAGGAGAATGTTTCCAGCCTTAAGATCCCTGGGAAAGACAAGACATTAAAGTGCTTTTTTATTAAAACTTCATATTTCACAGAACTGTTTGAGAGGAGGTGACTGATGTGGGAAGATAAACGAGCAGAGTCAGAGAAAAATAGATGTGTTAATTGGCAAAAACTTGAGATCTTTATCTCATTTTTCACTTGTTAATAACTTGTCGAAAAAAGTTTGGTTCCACTCCTCTGGGTGTGAAAGAAGGGCTTTAAAGATTTTGTGTTGTTACCACTTTGCTTTGGACTTTATTGGTACTACACTCTCACACACACACACACACACACACACACACACACACACACACACACACACACACACACACACACACACACACACACACACACACACACACACACACACACACACACAGAATATAAAGGCTGCGGTTAATTTGTTCATCCTCGCTCAGCCTCCCCTGGCGGTGATAAGAGGATTCAGCAGAGAGAGCTGTCTGACTGCCTGTCTGAGTCCGTGCTCGCTTGCTCTCACACTAAAATACAAAAAAAGAAAAAAAAAGGGCCCAGACTGACTCACTGAATGAATACTGCCAACTCACCATCCAGACAGAGTTGTCATAGCAACAGACTGTAAGAGATAAAGTCAAGGGTTTGGGTGACACAGAAAGAGGGGAGCGTCAGTGGGGATACAATGTGTTTTCATTCAGTGGATGTAGATTTTCAGAGCGCAAAACGTCATTTAATCTATCTTTGTTAGGAAATGTATTCTTCCTTCACAAACTGCCTCAAATCAGATTCAAAGAACTGCGATGACAGGCTGATAAATGCCTCTCAAGAGATGCAGTTCATTTTACTTTCAGAAGGGGGCAGAGGAGTAAAATGCTTGTGGATGGATCACTCCAGTGCAGATGATGTTCTCAATGATAGTAAAAATAGAGCCGTCTTTGGAGAACTGGACACACCTTCCAAGAAAGATTTCACTTAGGGAATAAATGAGTGAATTTTGACTCAAAATGAATGTATGCATCAGCGGATTCAACCAGTTATCTTTTCAGCTTTGCCTCCATATGTCTGATACTTCACAAACTCCTGGGATCACTAAAAATTCCTAAACCTGGCTTTTTAAACTCTTCCTGAGGCCCCATTTTTATGGACTTAACATTTGGGCCTGGGTAACCTCTTTTCAATAGCGTCAAGCTGTCATTGTGCTGTTTACAGACTTTACAGGTAACAGTTAAGATCTTTATTGCTTAATTTAGAGGCCAGTTTTACTAAGGCAGCTCCAGAGAATAAAAAGAAACAGACTGTAGTGACAAGAGCGGGGAGTGGCAGATAGTGAGCCACAGAGGGAAGGAATGCAGCATGTGTGACATATTAAAACCAATTTGCTGTCTGACAGTAAAGATGGGGATTCCCACTCCAGGGCCTGGGATGATAAACTATCCAGATGATTATATTGTATCTTCTGAAATGGTGTTTTCTAAATTAGCAGCCAAGAAAGAGTAGTCTGCTTACTTCATGTAGCAAGACTTTGATGCGCTTTTATGTCAAGACGAGTTTAATTATGTAAGCGTCACACTAGGGATGGTGCAGATGAAGGGAAAGTGTTGATGCAGAAGCGACATGGCAGCCGTAGCTCGTGGCTTTTTGGAAATGTGTACAGACGGCTGTCCTCTGTGGCTTTCTGGCTCCATCCCGTCATCGCTCCGCTGCCCTGACATAGCACCGAGGTGATATCAGGTCACAGTTTCTACCACTCGCTGCTTCTGCTTAATCAAGAACACGCGTCAACCTACGCCTACAATCAACCATGGGTGATTTACTGTGGGGTAATTTAAGATGTTGCTTTTTAAGGATTCAAGGGGAGGTGCAAAGTTCACCACCTGAAGCTGACAGACAAGTCTGGTAGTATCCCAAAATACAACTCATCTCTCTCCCTTTCTCTGTCTCTCTTTCGCTCTCTCCCCCTCTTCCTCTATTCCTCTCTGGGTCAGTGTCTTCTATTGCTTGTGATTCATCATCATGCTATTTTTCATCAAAGTACAGAGGGCTCAGGATAGGCCAGGAACCATTTAAGGTATAAAAACGCATCCTCAAACTCAATGTTAACCTCTCAAATTTATGCACAATAGAAAAGAGAGCTGCCAGGTTAAATCCTGCTTTTACCTCTTTACTATTAGACTTTGTAAGATATGGACATGGTGTTCGGGACGTCACCCATTGGTTATCAAAGCCAATTGTTGCCGACAGCCATATTCAAAGTTAGGGCACCCACTGTAAATTCAGTGGGTGCAGTTTACATTCAGGTGCTCCCAATAGTCTGGAAATTACGGTAAATGGTACCATACCCTTATATAACCAAACTTAGAAGTGTAATCACTCTTAAAAAATAATGAAGCATAGTATAAAAATATGCACTGATAGAGAAATGAACTAATTAGGCTAAAATCATCTTCTCAAACCAGGCTTTAAATTTATTCATTTATTTATTCATTTATTTCTAGCTAGGTTTGAAGCTGTTTCTGTTGTTTCTTCAGCCTGCCTCAAGTAGACACTCAAAGAACTGCAGTTTTTAGCACTTTTGTCAAGGCTCCATACTTTTAGACTTGAGGATGCAGCTTAGTCTCTATCCATGACAGGGCCTTTTGCCAATAGTTGATTCAAAAATCGTAAGATTGATGAATCAAATTGATCCAGATTTAGAATGACACTGCTAAGAGAGCTCTGTCAACTTTTGTAGATCAAGATCTTTAGAAAAAACAGTGCAAATACTGTTTTTTTTTTAAATCAAATAATGTCAGTGTATTTCTTTCAGTGACATCACCAGCATCTTCAAATGATTAAAACATGTCTGAAAAACATGACCATGACATTTTTAAAGGCGACTGTTTCATTCAATAAGCCCTTCTTTGATAAAAGACGACCTCATGACGCTGCATTACTCACACAGAGCGATCAAGGAGATGTAATTGCATCCCTCCACCACTCATTCAACAACCACAGAGGCTATGGTTCACTGCAGCAGATTGTAATGCTCTGAGAAAAGGCTGCAGAGTGCAGACAGTCATTAACATTCACAGGAGAGGAAGAGGAGGAGGAGGGAGAAAGAGGAGGTGGTGACACAATGCACCATGCAAGTTCAAAGAAATACTGTTGCGAGAGGAAAACCTGCAGTTTGAGTCCCAATTCCCAATAGTTGTACAGCTATATGCTAAGATAGCTTGAGTTTGAAGAAACACTCATCCCTGATGGAGAGGATGCTCTGCAACAAAGAAGTACTGAAAATGATCAAGATTTGTTTCCTTGTCTTATTTATGGCATACTAAATTGATAGCCAGGAGGGAACATTTGCGGTATGACTTTGTCAAGAAGATTTATGCCCTTTATCTCTTTTATCTGGCACCCTTACACCTTGCAGCTCTATCGGGTCACGTCCTGTGACGTCACATCCTGGTGCAAGGCTCCCGGTGCCTCTAACAGGGCCATTAAAGATGGTTTATGAGACACCCTCTTTGTCTCTTACAGAGATGACATACCTCCCTTCTTTTAACGGTGCCCTTTTCGACCACAAAAATGTCTTCCCTTAACTTGGCTTTTTAATTCTCATCTCTTTTTCCAAATGTCTGTTTGGTAAATTTGGTTTTCATCTCCTGCATGAGACTCTTCGGTCCTGGAGGCAGCATAACCACAGCCATAACCTGGTTATTACTAAAACAGCAGACTTGAGTTATTTGCAAGCAGAGCCCTCCCATGTGCTCTCAAAGGCATGAGAGGTTTTAAAGAGGAGCGAGGGAAAGAGCTGCCCACAACACTTAGATCATTGCTGTCTAGGGAGCTGTTTGATATTTACCTTAAAGACTACTCTCTATTTCCATGTACAAATACAGAATCTGTACTGTATTTTCAGTGTTCTGGTGTCTATTGAGTGGTATTGATCTGTCCTGTAATGGCAGGCCTTGACATATGAAGGAAAAACGGTCTTAACAGGGAGCAAAAGCAAGTGTAACACAATCCATGGTGATGAGCACTTTGACTCCAATAAGTAGTCGTGTGTTGATGATTTATTAATCTCCATAGAAAGATAGTCACATGTAAGTGCAGTTAACAATTTGACACGTTTTTCTATGAAACCTTTTAATACTTAACAGCCTACATAAAACTACACTTTGACCCCAAAAGATGCCACCGAGTTTCAACATTTTAGTTTTTCTTTACACTTTCATCCAAATTATTAGGTATTCAAACGTGATCCTGTTAAGCAGCCATTTCCTCTGATTGAAGTGCAGTGCATGAGGGTATATATTGCTCGTATGGTCACCATTTCTCATACACTACTTTTCAAAATGCACTTTTGGATACAATGAGAGGACTTTATCAGGTATAAGCGTGCTTTCTCATAATTTGAAAACACTAATAAATAGTCCATCTACTATAAAGTGCACTATACATAGTGTTTTGGACAGGGCCTTAATAAACACATAAACAAATTTTCCATCTTGTAATGTAATGACCCAAGATATGGTAGGGTTTGCTTCACATTTTCATATCTGGAGAGACAATGTTTTTGATCTAAACCCATGGCTACTACTCAAGTTGCTAGATGGACTGTGAACAATGCAGCATGGGAAAGGAAGCCTTGGCTGGCTGTAATTCATTGGTAACTGGCTACACTAGAATTACCATGACATTGGTCATCTTTCCCAAGAGGAATATTTATCAAGTCAGACCACCAGAGTGAATTTCTCCTTTTTTGTATGCACAATATCTACCTGCTGCTCAAGTAAGTGAACAAGTGTCAACCTTGAATCAGACTCTCCAAGCTGCTGAGGGTTAAGGTGGAGGTGGAGCACTTCACTGTCTTATGGTAAATGTCTCTGGTCGAGGCTACACAGCCCTGACCGCAACACTCTAATTGCTTTTTCTGCCATTCTGAGCTGGATGGAACATATCATGTGACGCTTTCTCTCTTTCCCCCTCTTGTCAAGCTTCAACCCCTTGACTCTCTCAGTCACCCTTGCCCCGAGGCTCCAACTCATATGATCCAGCTTACACAGGAGGAACACGCACGGCCGTATGCGCACATTTACATCAGCAGACACCGATCAAATGACCATGGCCTCTCCGCTCTCAGCATGTCAGTGATTTCCAGCGCTGGGGTTATACCTCAGATTTTCTTTTCCAGACGAAAACCTCTGAGCTTGGAGTGGACAGAACTGACGAACAAATGATCTGTTAATGAATCCCTAATGTCTCCTTAGACCTAGCACAGAGTACTCAGGAAAATCATTTCCCCCTCTCTTGCTCTGACCGATAACCCTGTCAAACTGCTGGAAGTGGATACTCAAATGCTGCAGTTTAGGTACACTGCGGTGGATTTTCTTTTCAATTAACACCCCAATTTAAAAAGTGTCTATACTAATACCTTCTTTAGCATCTCTTCTTTAACTTTCCTGAGGTAAAAGCAGTTTCCAACCCACAGTCTAATGAGCCGAAGCTTCATCTTCACAGCTGGAAAACACAATTTATCATCCAAACAAATGGTCAAAGCCTTTAATCGACCCTTGCTCTGAGTTTCTTGCCACAATTCTTCTGTGAGAGCTGCTGAGCACTTAACTAAGCTGAAGTGTTTCATTATTTACATTTTTTTGCCAGTCCACTGTGTGCCAGTGGGAGAGCAAAGACAAAACAGTGGAAAATATCAAGAATAGGAGAGTTGGTGTTAGGACTTCTAAAGCTAATGTGCCAAGCTGGTACATTGTAATAACCAAAGTGCAGGGACTTAGCCAGGTCTTGAACTGGCTTAGAGGAGAGCTTTTAAGAGCCGAAGAGCAGGAATACCTTTCCTGCGCAAGATGCTGCGCAATGAGCCGCTGCACATGCCGAGCTGTGAGTTGAGCTGATGTCAGGGCTGTATACTGACCTGCTGCAAGGATTGCAGACCAAGCTACTGTCTATGTCGTCATTGAGTTTGACTCAATCTGATTCAACAAAATTCAGACCTTGGTTCAATAAAAGGAGCACTCCTGATGGAAATCGGTACTGAAGGTCCTTATAATCACTTTTGCAGTTTCACTAATGGAAGTATTCTGCCATACAGATCACAGTGACCCTCCTGACCTGTAGTTGTCAGAATAATTTTCTTGAAAATGTCCTTTTCTTTGATACAGTCATCTCTTCAGTCTGATGAAGACAATTAATCACTTCAATGCATTTAACTTTGTACTAAATAAAAAACCAAGACTGTGAAGGACCATTTGAGTCTTTGACTAAGAACAAACTGGTGCAGGAACCATAACACAGAGTTTCTTCAATACTGTGCCCACATAAAAGTGTCTGCTCATAAATAGTAGAAATTACCACACAACAAAAACACAATGTCCCACAAAGTTATGGTGAAGATAAAATATTTGTATGATGACTTGAAGAAAGTAACAGCTAAGCAAAAGTTAGGTGCAGCAATACATATTTTAGCCCCATAAACCTTCAAGGTGAAGTCTAATAAAGCTGTTTAGGTGTAATGGAAAGTCTTTTGTCAGTTTTATTACAGCTCCAGGGGTGAAGGGCTGCAAGGCTTGTTACCTGTGGATCTGTCCGTTCTTGTGTAGGTACTCCAGCCCCTCGAGGACGTCTTTCAGCACCGTGGCTATGCTGGACTCGTCCAGGACGCCTGTCTTGTGTTCGCCTCGCGAGATGATGTGTTTGATCACATCCAGCACGGAGCCTGGAAGAGAACCACAGGATGGTGGTTGATGAAAGAAATTCACAACGACAAGCCTCCAGAACTGTGACTGTCAAAGCCTGAGAAAAATGAAAACTATCCAGTGTTGGACATCTTCACAAAATAAATTGTCTGTGTCTGGTCCTAACTGATGAGTTGTATCAATGAGAAAGCCACCTCAGGCTGCCTAAATGATTGGTTAAGCCTCCTCTAAACCAAACCTTATTTATGAAAACATACTTCCGCTGGATTGGCAGGCTATCACTCAAGATCATTTGTTTATAATCCAATATTGTTTGGATAAATTAGATTGCGGGTACACACAAGACTGTTTTTCCACTTCCAGTGAGATGGATTTTATAGAAGGAATAAACAAATGATTTGGCTGCGTTAGGACAAAATCCCCTTGGCGTAAACATTATCATGACCTTTGAATTAAGAAGCCTTGAAGAATTAAGTTTTAATCTAGCTATGTTTAAAGAAAGTTTAGTCAGTAACTAAAACAAAAATCAAATGTCATGGTGGATAAACAGCTGCAAGCATTGAATTTATAATAACTTTTTGGACTTGGTTCACTGACTTGAAATTAAAATCACTTGGATGTTTTGAGCATGAGGTTTTTCCTTTGGTTTCTGAGTTTAAAGTTTCTATTCAGAAAAAAAGCACAGGGTTAAAATCACAAAGACTTCCGTCACGGTCGAAACATTTTTCCCTTTCAGAGGAGGTTTTCTTTTCTTCTAGTTCCATTGTTTTACCTCACTGACATCATCATTACATTTGTTTCTCCGTTGTTCCAAACACTGAGCTCTAAAAGTGCAAATTGTGCTACAGGCACAAAATTTGTGTAAAAGATCTGTGTGCATGTTGACTTGGGGTTATAAGTCAAACTACTGTTTTGTCTTCAGCTGCCCAGGCTGAATAGGGAACTAATGTTCCTCTGCTCACTGACCCAGCAGGTCACCCTGTCTCCCTCGTCCCGGCAGAATAAAAGAAGCGCTCTGGATGAAAAGTCAGACCGCTGTCAGTGTATGATTTCTTTTGTGGTAGCGGTTCCAAAAGAATAAAGGACATCTCTTTGGAAAGCAGTTTCAGTATTTGCATTTGGTATGACAAAAAATTGGGCGACACTGGTCAATGGAGACGTGGCGGGGAAGCAAAAAGAATGACACTGTCCTGACAAGCTGCATTGTGCTGCAGTGATACACAAACACGGGCTGCTGCACTGTCCATCCAGCCCTCCCTATCTGGCTTTCAGACACACACACAAAGCTGGTCCTCCAAGATCTCGAACACTATCTTGATATTTTTGTGAATTAATTATGTTCCGAAAAGAAATGTATTTACTAAATCACTTCAGGGCATCCCTGCCTTCAGCGCTTTGTCAAGCGCCGCATTACCCAGAGGAGCCGGCACTGACTGGCCACCTGAGAGTACACTGTTACTGCGCAGAGTTTCAGACACATGGAGACAGAGCGGCGAGGCAGCGTAAAGAAAAGAGAGGGAGAGGGAAAGACGATGGGTTCAACGGGTTCGTCGTGCAGTGACTGTGCACGGCAGAAATTGTGATGCGGCTACGAGTAAAAGAGACGGATGTGCTCAAAGAGCGGACAGATGAAAATAGGCAGTAAAAGCAGATAGATGTGTATCAGGGTGTGTGAGATAGCCTGTGTTTAAGTGAGTGAATTAGAAAGAGGAGAGCAGCTTTGCGTCTGTGATGTGACAGTTCTTTGAAGCTCATTGAGAAAAGGCAGCCTGCTTGACTCTTTTTCTCCTCTGTTCTCCCTGCATGGTTCCCTGCCTCAGTACTCAGTATGATGCTCAGCTGCCTGTCGAAAATGGCTTTAAGGAGGAAGGGAAGTGACAAGAAGTGACAGGTGATGAGGAAGGTGTCAACAGAGGGAGTGTGAGTGAGTACAGTCACTTCTAAATGAGGGGAGATTTAGCCTAATACAAGCCTTAATGAAGCAGCAAATTAAACCGTAATCACTTGAGAAAGTGAAGAAGTCACTAATGAGAGGGACCTTAGACCTGCTAACTGTACTGAAGATGAAAAGTTTCATCATTTATATATCATTAAAGAAACATTTAACATATTCTCTCTGTCTTTTTGGCTACGAGGTTATGAAAGAGTCTGAAAAATGGAGCTTAACTTTACATTATGTCTGAAAACAGCTGACCTTATTCTGTCCACAGAGATAAAAATCCACTGTCCTTGTAGAATTTCAGCAGGTGTCAGGCTCTACTTCACCTGTCATATTGGATATATATTGTAAACACCACAAGGTAAGTACTGCGGTGTCCTTTTTGTGTCATCTCTTGCTTTCCTTCTAAGATGCACTCCACATGCCTTTGACAGGTTCAATTCACATGGAAAAGTTACTTTATGTGACAGCACTGGACAAGCATAATAACACACAAATGGTAGATTGCATTGGCTTTCAGTGCTCGAATAACTGCCAAGCCCGGTACTATTCTGAGACTTCTGTTCAATTGCTGAGTATGCTTATCGCTATAACGTTTATTATTTTAGCTGGTTTATATGTGTTTGGTATCAAAAGATCGAATCTGCTGTTTTAACAACCTACTGAACAGCTGGTCTATATATGATGTTTTATTCTGAAATTGACCAGATGACATGTATTATTTAAGGCTTGTTTCCACCAAGCAGAACGGTTCGTCTCGGTACGGCACGCATTTTGTGGCGTTTCCATGGACTAAAACCAGAACGGGTCCCCTAATAAGCGACCCGTACCGCTCCACTTTTTAGTACCCTTCCGTTGGGGTGCCAAGCCACTCCAAACCGACCCCAGGGGTGGGGCTATGATCACTGCAGTGCGTTGATTGGTCAAAAGATCGGTAACTTCCCGTGCGACAGTGGTATTAAAGAACAACACACAATCCTGCGAGCAGCCTTTCCTGAAACAAAGCTTCACTGCGTTATGGAATAAAGAGCCACATGCTGATCACAAAGTGGAAGAGTTGCTGGATGTCCTCCATCTTGCTCTTTGTTTACAATGTCACTAATTTCTTTGTTGCATTTATTCGCGGGGTACACTGTGTAGTGCTCATAGCGCTGCAGTGACGTCACGGTGTTACGTAGCTGACGCGGCCCTTGACATCCGGCCCATCAAGCAGGGTACGGTTGGCTGTGGAAACGCGCACAGGATCAGGCTTCACCGATCTGACCTGTACCAAACTGTACTGATCCGTACCAGACTACCAGTGGAAACGAGGCTTTAGGTATCTGACTTCCTGTCCAAGTTGATCTGTCCTTAAATGTCGTGGACAATTTTTAAGAGTGCATTTGTGAAAAGGGCTGCACATGACACAAAAATTTGAAAGAAACATTCACTTTGGCTCCATTTTTGTAAGACTGTGCACCAAACTTTTTCTTTGGTTCGGCTTGAGTGAAAAGTTCCATTTTTGACACAAGAAGCATCAAAAATAGCCTCGTACTAAACTAAGTTACAAACAGAGTTTACTTGTCATGTTTCAAACAATTGCACGGTGTCGCTAGCTTTAAATAAATCACCTCATCACTTTGTAGCCGACAAAAAATTGTCTTGAACAAAGGAAGAAAGTGTTAAAAAGACAAATCTGAAATCCATTCAATTGCTCCGAAACAAATGCACGCCTTGTAGAGGGTGTCATCCTCACAATGTTGTTGATTGAGGCCAGTGGTGTCACCAATATAGGATAAATGAATACTGCAAAAATATGGTTTTTGGTTATACAAGTCAATGCACTGACTGGAAACTACAACTTAGCATCTACCAAAATAATGGCCTCTTCCAGGTGAAACAATACAAATCAACCTTGTTACCATGCTAGCAGAAAGCATTATCCAAGGTTAAATGTAGCAAAATGTTAGCATCAACTTCACCAAACATTTTTATCTTCTACTGGCCAACACTTAAGCCTCGAGATAGAATTGGTATGGGAAGGAAAACAAAGTTGCAGACTAAATTTTGCAGCACTCTCTCACATGCTCACACACATTGTAATGTAAGCTTTAGTAGATCACTAAATGCCAGTCTTGTCAGCCTCTTTGAAATGCATTTGATTGAACTCTTCATGCTCTATTAGGCTGTTTCACCCGTCTGACTCAAACTGACAGGCCAACAATCAGAAGTTCATCTTGCATGAGAAAACACCAGGACTTCAAAGACAAATTCCACCTGTTGGCCTGGTTTGAAAAGTGCCTGTCCAAACCCCCCGAGGAAGAATAATCACAGGGAATCAATTAAGTCATGACACTGATGTACGCTGTAGGGTTAGCACAAAAACTCTGGGAAATGTCAAATCATCATTTCATACTGGATTAACCAAATCCCCCAGTCTTTCTGGGGATTGCAAACAAAAACTGTAAAGGTGTAACACGACTCTTCTGGGCTCCACTTCATCTAGCAACATCGTTTTTACAGATTTCCCTTTTGGCTGGTCTGAGAAAGGGACTCAGGGGGAGGATGAGAAGAGAGTAAAAAGCGGGAGCACTGGACGAAAGATGTATGAGCTGGTGCCAAGTGTGCAAAAGGCCGGCAGAGGATGCCAAGCTAAGTTGGAAGGGTGGAGGGAGGGCGAGGCACAAGGGATACATAGGTGGAGAATAGGAAAGGTAAAAAAGATGATTGCTGGCTCAGGCTCAAAGAATCATCAAGAAAAACTTCTCTTTGCTGCGTAATTTTCTGTAGGTCAAGAACAATAAGATACAAAAGAACACAGGAGTGATTTGGTATGTTGAGATACTATTGTCTTTGTTCTGTGAACCTGGAGCCACAATCAAAGCTCCTCGTCAGCGTTCTGGCAATAACTGAAGGCCACATCATGATGTGACAAATCCACTGGCTGCAAACTTGACAAAGTCTTTTCATATGCTAAATCCAAACCGTCAATAACAATCTGCCTTAAGCTGGAATTCACTCTGAGTGGCATTTCGATTGAGCTCCACAGCCGTGATTGTGGGTCGGAGAAAGACTGCGCTCTAATCTCCTGGGAACACATTCCTCTGCTTGCTTTGGCATGACTCATATTCTGTCCCAGTGGGTTCAGTGGACGTCTCTCTGATGTGAATTCAGCTGGCGACAGTTTATGTGGCGTTCTAATGAAACAGTTGTTCACATGTCACAGTCGGAACAGGAAATTCCTGAAAAGCTCCAAGTACCTACCTGAACACTGAGCTCCACAGGTTTGGCATTGATACAACGCATGGTTGGCAGTCTACAATGGAGTAGTGTACAGGGACGTTAAATATGAAGCTAAATTCCTCAAAATGTACCCTTACTGACTCACCAATTACTAATCCTGAAAGTTCACAGGTGCAAAAGTTCAACAGGATCAAAAATGACTGTAAGACTCTTACCTAACGTAGTCTCTGAACTCCTAATCCACCGATGTTAGAGGTTTTTGTGTTACATGTAAATCTACAACAGCAGCCCCCTTGGGTGTTTTAGCTGACATCAGATGTGAACAGACATCAGGGTCTTAAAGTGAGTGCAGAGATGTTTAGGCTGCATAAGACAATCTTTTGAGGTACACTGGGGGGAACAGTGGGAGACAAAGGTAAGCTGATTTTATAGCTAAATTAAAGTAGCTGGACTTTCTAGAAAGCTAGAGTTAGCACTAGCAATAAAGACTCCACTTTCCATAAGCCTTTGCTCACCACCTTCATGATAAACCAAGGCATTCATTAGTTGTGGTTTGTTTTGGAAAAATAAATGGAAAGCAAATATTTTGGACACAACTTTATTTTGTTCCAGACAACTTTTCACGACATATGTGACAAGGCAACATATTTTTTCAACAGTACATAGAGTCATCGTTTGAAACGTGTCAACAATTGATGGAACGTAAGGCTTTGTCAGGTTTCAGTATAACCAAGAGGGAACACTCTCTAAATGTTAGCTCTTGGTTTGGTTCTCACTAACCTTTCGATAACCGTAGGCCATTGTTGAATATAGTTTCTGTTGCTATGGGAATGAACTTTGTGAACTCAGTTTGTACTGTAGTTTAGTAGTCTGTTATGTTTAGCACAACTCACAAACCGGTGCTCTGAGACATAGCCGTAACGCAAGTAAGTCCTTATGTCCTACTATAGAAGTGAGACTTTTTCAAAATCACCAAGTCCTCACAGTTCCTCTAAGGATAAGTCATTTTGGTAAGAATCCAATCATGACGTTACAAGCGATTGCCTGTGGCACATGCAGAACAGCAACAGACATAACACCACTGTGTTGTAAATTTTCTCAAGTCTTGGACAATTTTGCTCTTAGTGCTGCCAAGAAAAGAGCTGCCAGCAAGATCTGTACACTGGAACTTGCTGATCACAGGAAAACATCAGTAATTGTAAGTGTTTGGTGAATGTCACTGTGCCCTTTCTTTGAATAGCTCAAAGTTAGAGTTAATGCCCCTCTTCAAAGGAGCATTAATCTAAGTCTTTGAAATTAAACATATAAATTTAAAATGGGGTTTTGTAACAATGTGTAAATGTGATAACCACAGAAATGCTGTAAAAGTCTGCTCCTTTGTGAAGTCAGGTAGACCTGTGATGATGTGAGGAAAAGACAGGGTGAAATGTTGGAGGGGAAAGATTTTAAGGTGACAGAATGAAGATTCACCCTGCATGAGAAACCATGGACCATTGAGCTGAACACCACAACTCACATTAAAAAAAGAGACGTCCAACATGATTTCTCTTTGAATGCACACTCATTACTGATGTGTCATGGTAAGGAAGAACTGCTACAAAAAGAACTACATCAGCAGGAATAATTTGAGTCTATCATAATTTTTTCTGTCATTGATTTGGATCAACAATGTTGACTTGTTGTTGCACTCTTGCCAAGGACATTTTCAGCTTTGGTGTCAGGGTAATAGATGTGTTGGCCATTGTCCATTTTTTAAAGTGATCTTTTTTGGCTTTTCTTCTTGTCACACATGTTTTTTTCAACTCTTTTTATCAGTTTATAGGGTGTTAAGTCTGAACTTTGCTAAGTGAGGCCAGTGGGAAGCCTAAGCAATGATCAACCTGTAATCTAGAGAGATGTAGTCTAACAGCATTTTTCTTTGTGAGGACGGACCCTTTTGGAATGTACTCTGCTACCTCAACATTTAGGCCACTACAAACAAAAACTGTGGTATGAGAACATGTCAGCCTTTTGTGAGATGAGTTGAAATCAGTATTTGGAGAGTTTAAGACAGAAAGCTGGTTGGACTTGTAGGGTGAAGGCTCTGTCTTAACTTTGTGAAGCCAGTTGAGCAGACAGGAGTTTCCTCTCCTCAGAGGAGGTGAGGTCTGCCCTGTGGCACGATGGTCTATAAACCCGACCCCATTTGAAGCCTGTCTCTATGGCAGACGACGCCACGGCCATCATTTAATTACACCGCACAATAAAACTCAACATCAAGGGACTCTGTTTAACGGGGATAAGGGGAACGAGGGAGGCCATGTTGAGTGGTGTCTGCTCCCGCTGTGCGGCTGGCTGCCTGCTCGAGCGTCGCTTGGCGGGCACCGTGCCCCCCGGCCCAGCTGCGAAGCGGCTGCCAAGCAGCTCATGTCTCGAGTGTATCCGAGGGAGCCTGGCATGCCACCTGGGCACTATCCGTTACAGTGGGACGCTGTTTACACAGAAGGGCTGAGAGGAACGGGGGAGTGTGGAAAGAGAGTGTAAATGTTTGGTGTGTAGATGGATCTGTGTACACTAGCGCTCATATAATTCAGTGTGTGAGACTGACGGCGGGATGAAGACGGATGAATGGCAATTTTTGCGTTTTGCAAACAAAAACCCATTACTTTCATCAGCAAGAAAGAGGAACCCACTGCTTCTCCTTATCAAAATGTCAACATGCTGTTTGTGTTTAGGACTCCCCACATGTCTGCAGGAAAAAGTCTTCTCCCTCACAGCCCGATCTATGAGAACAAAGACTCTTACATTCTCCAGCTTACTGTTTCTCAAACGAACAAAACAATCAGAAGCAGATGAATTCCTTGGATTTTGAGGTCTTCTTCTCTGTGGTGGCCTCCATCCTCTTCATGCTCCTCTCACTAGTTAATTGCAGCGCTGCCACATGGGTGCCATGGAGCCGGCCTGCGGGGCTGTTATTACCTCTGCCCTGTCATTAGCTCCTGCGCTGCACTCAGTTAAAGCCCGGAAAGAGCTGCAGCTCACGTGGGACACAATGAGGATCAGTGCTGACACTTTCCCTACAATCACAGTTAACATCAGAAGCAAGCAGCCGTGATCTTCCTTCTCCTGATCTGTCATCCCTGGGGGAAAAACATCTAAGACCTTCCTGTAAACTGGGCCCCAGAAACTACACTTTCTTGAAATCAGGCATGAGAAGGACTGATATCCAAGAAAGTATTTTATCTCTATCTTTTTCCATTCTTTCTCAAAGTGACATGCAGGGTAAAAAAAAAGGACTTACCACCACTAAGCAGCTTCATGACCAACCACAGCTCGTCTTTGACCACAAACGAAGTGTAGTAAGATACGATGTTGGGATGATGGCACTGGCTCATGGCTTGAATCTCTTTCTGTCGGAGCAAAACAAAAAACAGGAAATAAAACAACAGAGAACGTCAAGAGAAGCTGGCTGTTAATTAACGTTTATACATAAAAATATATTAAACTTGTATAAATATCTTTTATCGCTCCCACTCCAGTTTTACTGTGCATGGTAACTGTGTTGGAAAAATGAACAAATAATCTGCCTTCATTGTGTTTTAATCGGAGTTGCTGACTCTCCTCTCCTGCCTCCCACAGAAAGGTATGAGAAAACTCTGGAGGAAACAAACTAATCACAGTCACAATAAACGCCTGTTCATTCATTTGATGCAGCAGCTTGTCCTGATGTTTAGTGCGATGCTTAAGATCTTGATGACGTCACAGCAGAAACAGGCTGGTTCGATATAATGCGCATATCTGTGCAGAAGCGAAAAACAGCCTGTGCTCAGCTCTTTATGCAGCTGTAAAGCTCCCTCAGTGTGTGTGTGTGTGTGTGTGTATTTGGAAGAAGGGGAGCTGAGGTAATGCTGGCACAGGAGTCCAACTCATCACATCAGCACCGGTCCTAAAAGTCATCTGAGGATAGACAAGCTTCCGAGGGAGGAGTGAATATAGCTGACTTCAGAGTCCCGAGGTTTTACCCCTGAATGCTTGACAAATGACCGGATGGGTTATGAGCTCCATATCATGCACTGTGATGCTTTACTTATCAGAAATTTTGCACATATTTCCACTTTAACAATAGAGATATGTGCCCTCGGTCAACTTAACAGAAAGTAAAAGCGTCAGTGGTTGGGGACCCCATTTGTCTTTCGGTGGTAAAATATTATCAGCCGCACACAAGAATGCAAGAACAAGAGGGAAATGGAAACAATGTTTTATTTGCATGATTTGTTTTAAAGAGAGGTGTTATGTTTTCTCATATATTAAAAATGGATGTAAATTAACAATATTGCATATTCATACAAGATATGTCCAGATTTTAAAACTGATACATATTCTTGTTGTAGAAATCCCAGAATCTGTCTTTTAAGTGCTCAAAACATCTGTTCTTAAAATAGGAAAGTGTCAATCAAGATTTTAATGAGACTAGATGAAATGATGAGGTCATAGCATATGGATCTCCATACTGGATATTGACACGTAACTAGACTGGCGTTAGACCTTACACAGCACAACTCTGCCCCTGACAAAGCTCCAGAAGGCTGACCAATCACAGATCGGGGGCTTACAGGGACGGCAGCCTTAAAGAGACAGTGGCTAAAATGAAGCAGTTTTGAAAGAGACTGGAATAAGGGTTTCTTAGACACAAATTGGAGAAAAACAGGGATTTTTTTTTAATTTACCATAAATCATGTACAGCTACTACTGGGGTACCAGGGGGACGGTTGAAAGCCTTAAACCCTGGACTGATATGAGGGATAATTTTTACACATTTCTCCAAAACAAACAAAAAATGTCTCACATAAATACCTTGAGGATTAATAAAAAATTATGTCAAGTTGCCCATTTTATGTTAGCAATATTTTGGAACAGCTTCTTCTGCACAGTTGGATAAAATTCTTGATGTAATACAAACTTGAAATCAAGCTGTGATCTTATGAGTCATCCATGACAACATTATCTAAATGTTAAAAGATGGAGAGACACATTGAGACCTACTTTGATTGAGTCAGGCAAACATTTTCTGTTCTCTCCTGTCTTTTAGCTCAGTTATATTGAACAAGAGCTGCTCCATGTTTGTGTTGGTAGCACAAAGGTAAAATCAATATTGACCTTCACGTCTTATTATAGGTTCCTTTACAAATGACCATATCTCTCCAAATTTAACAGTGTTGTTTGCAATAGCTATTGAGTGCAGCATAACGACAGGTGTACCACAAGCCTGTCAACTGAGAAACCTTAGCACTTGAGCTGCAAACATTTGTTCAAAGCGTCAATCAATAGATGCTTGCGGGGTCAAGTAGTAAGCAATCAGAGCCTGATGTTCTGTCAGCATAAATGCCCGGCTTTACACAATGTGCATTAGCAGCAGTATGCCTCTGCTGCGGAGTCATCACTATCGAGCTTCAGAGAGTGCTTCAGGCCAGCAGAGGCTAAAGAAGGCAGGTGACACCTTAATGCCTTTGGAGAGCACTTGACAAAAGGTTGTTAAGACCAGAACTGAGTCATAATACGAGTGGGTGTGGATGGAGAATTAGACTGTAACATGTACAGGCATGTTTAGAGGCTCAAAGATCTGTGGATGATAAAAATAAGAGGAGGTGTCAGCCATGAAAGAAAAAAAGAAAGAGTCTGAGGAAGCTTCAATCTCAACAGGTGAGCCCACACACAGTCCTCTTTCTAAATTAGCACCTTTTTTGATTATTAAGCACTCTCATAACTTCCAGTCTGTTGAGCCAGACGGCGAGCACCATGGGATGTCCCCCCACATCATTTTTTCTACGGCTGAGATAGAACAACAATGATATCGCCCGCTGGCTGCTAACCCCCCCTCTGCTCTACTCTCTGCACAGTGGAAGAGGCAGGTCACTGCCGCTCTGTAGGCTAGGGTAACCCCAGAAAAGAAAAACAATGGGATATCAGGGAGGATATCGTGCCCTGGCAGTTGGCAGGTTTCCCCATCTTTTCCAGCAGACAATGTGAGAATCAGAGGGTCTCTTTGTTGTGGGGGATTAGGTCACTGTAAAGCACCGCTGCTGCAGAGACAAGGGAAATGTTCTCATCACTTATATATAATCACATGACTTCTTCCTTTCTTATCAAATTTCAAACAGTGAAGAACAACAACTTTCTGGCAAAGATAATGTAAACTATATAACTTCAGACTCTCGTTTATTCAGATTTTATTACACTCTTAACATAACCTTTATTGCACTCTCTCCATACACTTAATAACCTTTCTAGACAGCCTCTGTTATGCCCTCAGTTTCATCCTCAACTGTCTGATAAATCCCTAACAACACCCTCTATACGCCCTTAATTACAAACTTTTCGTAGTCTCCATTACATTCTTTATTACACCCTTAGCCAACTCCTAGTAACATAGTTCTGACATTTCACTATACCATTTAAGCACTTTATTACAGCAATAAATATCATTTTATTTCACCCTCAACAAACCCTGTATCACACCCATGGCTATTAGATCTGAAATTAACACTGTGTTAAAGCCTCTAGCTGATACTTTATTCCTGCATTTTCCAGACTATGAGTTGCTCCTGAGTTTAAGTCACATCAGTCAAAAATGTGTCATAAAAACTTGCTTGGTAAGGTTGTAGTTGGTAGATGAGCACTGGTAGGACTGCTTTATGTTTCAAACAATAGAAATATCAATTTCATTGACTTTGTTGCTTTGCATTTGATAAAAAGTTGTCTTGAACAAAAAAGTAGCATTAAAAAGACTTCATTCTAATCTCCATTTGTTTGTTCCAGAAAAAAAACACAGGAGTCTGAGCCCTTACCCCAAAAAAGCACTTGCTTTTCCTCAGAGCCTCTTGAAAAAATCCTTTTTACACCCTTAAAACTCCAGATTTCTTGACAAATCCTTTTTCACTCTTCAGTGACCCTTTATTACACAATTTTCAACCCCCTTAAATAACTGTGCTATGAATCCATCTCTCTGAAAGCTAGATTCAAGGTTTTCTGCAAATAACCTAGGTTCATATTATTCAAGTTGCACTTTAGCTCATAACGTCTGAAAAACATATGGGTCAGATACATTTTCAGTTTCAGAGGCATAAGGCAGAAATCTTTATCAAAGAGGAAGACCCATCCCACAAGTCTTCATAAAATGGCAATACACACTTCAATCAAGGACATAGTCGTGTTTGTATTTCTACAGGGGAGGATTTGTAATCTAATTCAAGCAGCTCTAGTTACTGGCAGTTCACATTTGACAAACAACACAGCACGGTCCAGCAGGGACCTTTGAAACTATTGTTTAATTTGGTTTCTTTGTGTTTGAATGTGGGTGTTGGATGACATCATGCTGAAAACTCAAACTTTGAGAGCAGTCTTTACTCTGACCTGAAACCACAGGTGAGACACCTCCCTGCCAGCACACACACTCACCCACGACAACCTTGTACAGTAAGCTATGCTGACATTTTTTTGTTCTTTAAACAAAGTGCTGATGACATCAGATGTAGCACTGAAGGTAAGTAGTGCAGGACAATGTTGAATTTTGACTTTTCAAAATGGCCATATGTCTTACATTCATAAACTGCATATCATTAGTATAACATATACAATTTTCTCCCCTCTATGCTGCTTACATAGAGGTGGGGCTTCAATCCAAACATGAGACCTACCTTTCTCTTTTTAATGGGTATCACATTACTTTAAAGAGCTTGATATTTCCTCTAAATGTCAGCTCATTTCCTGTTTGTCCAAAACACATCAGTAAAATAGAGAACTCTTTGTAAGATGGGTGATATAACTTCTTCATTTAATCATCAAAATCAAGCTGATTTCTTTCATCTTGTGATGGGTCCATAAATTCACATCACTGTCCAGTGCAACAAAAGCCTCACACTAGACCCCTTGAGCTGGTGTAGCCTGGGAAAGCCTCCCCAGGAAATAGACAAGTCCACGCCAGTGTGTGTTTTTCTAAGGCCTGATTGAAGGCAGTATTTGGTGTGTCTGAGGACCTTGAAACTGAGCAAAAATAAATAAATGAGCTATTGTTGCACACTGAATACAGTGCTGGGTCACAAACTGGTGCCACAGAATCACAGTGGCAGCAGACACACAGAGAGGCCACTATAGGAGCAATGTTACGTCACTGTGAGTTACTCAGAGGCTCAAACACACACACAGTGTGACCCAATCTGACTGCGCCATGCACTGAAGAGGTTCTAACTTAAATATGATCCACTAACCTCAATCTGTCTTTTACCTTTAGAGCTGTCTACAACCAAAAAAATATCAATGAGGTTGTAAACCCTGCACAGGCAATACTGTAAATCAAATTTTCTCATTCATTTCACTATATAATTAAGGCCAACTGTTGTAGCAGTTATGTAATTATACTAGAGGATATTTAAACTCCACTGCACTACATTCAGATTGTAAACAATCCTCCTCCCCATCTGATCAACCTTGAGTTATTCAAAAGCGCCTGTCCGTCAAGCTGCTGCTCCAGGAATAACTACAACATACCTCTGCCAGAGGAGACACAGAGACGTGACAAGTTCTCACTTTTCTGACATTGTAGAATTTCACAGGTAAGACTAAAAACCTGCAGGCTTCTTTAAAACCTCCTGGCATTCCACTGCAAAGCCACTTTTTCAGAGAAGCAATCTGGGTTCAATTTAATGCTTCCTAACCGTTTAACTGGGTACCCAGCAGGCTGTGGAAATGGAGGTGGGGGAAGGGGAGGGGAGGGGGGCAAAGGCAGGAAATCCGACCTCGCTGTATTCCATGTGACCGCCTGCTCCGAGAATCCGGGAGCTACATTCTCCTGATTCATCCTCCAGAAATCGGGGGGTGAAAGGTGGGGAAGGGCTACTTTTGGGTTTAGAGTTCCTGGTGAGTAGTGAGAAACCTGCCAGTAATCTCTAGCCTTGATCTCTCATGCACACCTTCGAGCTTACATAATGTTTATTTCCCACCGGCAACTTTGAGATGAGATCTAGAAAAATCCATCAATCACGCTCTGGTCTGAAGATGACAACAGCTTATTTCCCAATGTCAAACCAGAACCTGACATCTGAGGCATGTGGGGGGCTGAATGTGGGGAAGCAAATGACAGACATCATGCAATCCTGCCCTAAATTGTACCCAAACCATATGGGTTACAGCTTTACCTATTTAAAAAAGTCTGGGTTGAATTTGCCAAATCCCTTTAAATGCTACTCTAAAGTAGTTCCTGAAAAAAGTCGCAATGCAAACACAATGGTCCTTTCACTTCTACCACAAGTTTATATCTGTTCACTATAGAGTGAAAAAAACATAAATGTTGTCTTTGTTTCCATGAAGGCATTGTGAAGTCCTAACATTGTAGTCAGGATATGGAAATGCTTTCCAGCTAAAATTTTTGCATCAGATCGTAATTCTGCTGTCAAAATTGGCAAAGCAGCAACCTCCAGTGTTGAAAAACAAGGCCAAAGCTTACAAAAACAGTTCTGAGAAAAACTAGTTTATAAAGCACATTTGCATCCATCCTTTTAGATTGTATGCAGCTATTTATTATTCAGTAAGATGCATACTTGAAGTGTTTTGGATGCGCTGTTCATTAGTTGATAAGCACATTTCACTGCAGACCATCTATAATATGTTCTCTGTAATTGCCTTTTTAATTATTCTTATTTAACAGCTAACTCTTCAATATTGTGGAACATTTCTACTCTGTTAAAATGAAGCAGAAAATGAAAGAAAAGTTCACAGGTTGTGCATTTCCGAGGCAAAAACACAAGCTGGACATAAGACCCTCATCATCACTTTGTGAATGGGAGCTTATCACATGTCACACACAGTAAATGATGTGTTGAGGGTATAAAGACCCAACATGATCTCCAGGATGGTGTCCCATGGGGGACTTATAGTTTCCTGGCAGTAAGACGAGTCCTCCTTCAGAAAACCAGGATAGTGTTTGAAGTGACAGGAATGATTGCAGGAGGTCTTGGAGGAAGAGGAGTAATGAAAAGCAGAGGTGGAACAAGCTCCATCCGCACACACACACACACACACACACACACACACACACATACAGACCACAGGAACAAAGTGTTAAGTGTGATCTTGTGGTGCACAGGAGTGACTGTCTTTGATCACACATAAAATGTAAGAGGGTCATAAAGGAGTAAAATTAAAATCACATTCAGTCCTCTCACTATGCAGTCACTCTGAAGTGAACGAGTTAGCTATGATGAGGGGAAAAAGGATTTCAGGAGAGATAAGTAAAGTTTTGTTTGGGCCAGCACTAAGGGGCATGTTTGAGTTTGATTGGCAGTTTCTGGCAGGTTGCCTGAGTGCCACCATTTGAAGGAAAAGACAAAATAAACACACTCATGTCGACGCCAAATGTCACAAACAGACTGCGTATTGTTGGTGCTGCTGAAGCATTAAGGACCTGACCAGCATCCAACTGGACCGAGGTGACATTTGCAGGTATGTTTACATGCTGTTAAATGTGCTGCAGCTGAGCAGCTGAGTTAATTAGCTATCTTGGTGGCAAGTTGACGTCAGTGGTGCACTTTTCCCTGCGAGTGTTTGTTTGTTGGCTTGTTCAACAAGGTGCAGACTAAGGTGCAAAGATTAGAAAGAGACTTTTGAAGCTAGGCTAGTATGGTTGTCATTCAATATGTGATGAAGCAGGTGTCTGTTTGGTCCTCTGATTATATCTGAATGCTAAAGTTAAAGCTGTGATGTGTGCCACAGCAGACACAGTCTCAGTTTTGAGTCCTCATCATTCAGTCCTAGTATTATATGACTCAAGCACTTGAGCAGCACTTTGGACCAGATCTAAACAGCCTCTATTTCACATGTTTTGCCAACCTGAATAGAGGGTTGTTCCACAAAAGCAACTTGTGAGCATGCCCAAAAACATGGCTGTAAAGACTGCACATTTAAGATCTTTATGTTTGATGTAGATGCAGGAGATAATGCAGGAGAAAAGCATCAATCCTGATTTCATCCTAAAAATACATGATCCTTACAAATTTGGAACCAATTAAATGGGGAAATAAAAAAAGCTTTCCTATGCTGTAACTCAATTTCCAAGAAGCATTGTTACAACAAGAAATGATTACTTGCATGATCACAACTTTCTTTTTCGGCTGTGTTTTTCTGGTGACAAAAGTGTTTCAGCTGAAAACTGAAAATGTGCTTTTGAGCCATTTTGAGCCAAATATTTTGGTGCATCACTAAAATATAACCTTAATTTTTGTGCTAAAAAAGGAGCTCTGAAGATATGAGTTGAAACACCAGGAGAGGGAGCGGGATTAATCGTGATAACTCATAAATCCCCTTGACATCATAAATGGGGATGAGCGTCACAAGCCAAAATTGTATTTGATCACTTGCACCAACACAGTGATTAGTCAAATACCCCTACTTTTATTTTTCTTCTTTTGCTATTTGATGCACTCACTATTTGTTTCCTCCTAATATGTAGGCTAATAGAGCTAGCAAACAGCTTTTAGTAATGAATATAATCCAATTCATTACCAAGTAAGTGATTACTACAGAACCTAAAATTTATGAGGAAAATACAGAAAACTTTGATTTTTCATGATTTTTCTTCTCCGTTAAGGTGTGTTCCTCAGCACCGTAGCGTGTCTCTTACCAGGAGTTCGTCCATGCTGGTCTGGCACTTCTCTAGGTTAATTCGTTTAATGGCCACCTTCTCCTTGCGTGGTAGACAATACGCTGCTTGAACCACTGCGGTGGCCCCACTCCCTGAAACAGACAGCAAAACAAGAAATGATCACTCCAAGTATGCTTCAATGGGGCAATAAGAGACTGTTGATAGATTCCATTTTTATTCACATCATTTGGCTTCCCACTGCCCCTTCAAGTCTCCATTAAAAAGTGTCTGCTGTGGGATAATAAACTTTTATCATTACTTGAAATCCTCCGGGGTTTAAGGAAGTTAAGTACAGCTCTGCTCAGAAAGTTTTTCCATTTTTGCTTTTGGAAAAGCTTAACTGCCCGTGCATCAGTCATGAATCAGCTTTTCCAAATCCCACCTGATGAAACAGGCCTGATTGGGGCAGTGACTCTGAGCATCAGGTGGTTCTGAATGGGAGACTATGCCAAGGTTGGTTTTTATAGTCTATACTTTAACCTTTCAGAGATTAAAAACAATAGCTATCTTTACACCATCTGGGAAATACAAAGAAGCTTTGAGTCCTGAGACTTCAACTCTTTTATGCTTTTAAGGCTCTGTAACACTGAAGGAAACAGTGAGTTTCCTAAAAGTAAAACAGGGCCTATTTTATTTGAACAAATGTCAGAGGAAAATCTTTTCCAGAGGAGGAACGCCTTTTGTTTTTGCTCCGTGTGCACTTACTTCACTGCCCCCTCAGTGCTCTTATTCAACGCCATGAAGGTACAAACACACACATGCACGCTGCTGTTTCCACAAGATCTCTGGTGTATCGGTGACGCTGAGCAATGCTGGGAGTGCACCCTCCTCTGGCAACAGGCTTCAGTTAGTGAGAGAGTGAGAGGTGAGCCGGTCGGTGTTCCAGTAAGCTTTTCCTAACCTCCCTCATCTTAGCTATGCCCAAATATTAACAAAGTGCTCATTGTTTGGAGTTTTCATTGAGCCAGTGGTGTGTGGAGGTTGAAAAAGGAGCAATATTAAAAAGAGAAAAGTAGCTCCATGATATTAATTAAAAAGTAAGTAAAAGCTGTCCCTGAAGACCTGACCATTTTTATTTCACTTTTTCAGCCAAGATTATCAAGACTCCAGGCTATAAGAAAGAAGACCATAGAACTGCAGAAAACTTTTTATTACAGATACAAACTCACTCCGTTGAAACAAAATCCATCGACTGTAATTGTTTCATAACTTCCCAAAAGTTCCACTGTCATTCAAGATGGTTGAAAACTGTTCCACATAAGAAACTTCTCAAATAATTTCAAAACCTTTTTTCATCTTTTTGAAACAGACTTTGCTATCAGCACATGACCTTTCTTTTTTATGTCATCGCTTCTGTGCAGCAGCAGCAGATAGAGGTTTTGTAGTAGAGGATGAACTACAGCTATTTCTCATTCAGAGTTGACACCATGCTCTCTTCTCCTCAGTCATTGTAACAACGATGTAACGCAGGACTTTTATCAGATCAGCCCCCAGCTGTGTTTTCAGAGTGTAGGACAGAGCAGAATCCCCGGACAGAAGGGGCCACAACATCAAGGATTTCTTCCTGTATTTACAGCAAATACAGCTTTCTACCACCATGATGAGCTTCATCTCATCCATACTGTTGCCAATAGACCTCTGAAAACCTTGAACCCGTGACTCCAGGCCTGACAGTTTGCGTTTAGTTTACAAAATTACACTGCACATTTCATTTCTCTTTTGGTGACTGACTATCTGTGCTCATCAATGCGCTGTCCTCTGTGAAACCAGAGAAAATATAAGTCCAGCATGTTTGCAGATGGGATAGATCAGGACAGTGAAAGAAAGGAGCAAGTGGAAGCAAACATAATGATTGGAGTAAAACTTTTCTGCTCTGCTGACATCATAGGCCAGCGATAGAGCGAATATGGATCTGGTGGAAGTTAAACCACTACAGTTAAAATGTATCAAAATAGTCAGTGTCTATTTTTTTAAATCTATAAATTCCCCCATATCCTATACAGCCCCTTAGGAGACCTAACCATTTATACCTTAAAGTTGGCCACAGCCCCATTCAAATGAACTGAGACAGAGTTTCTGATCTATACTGCAACCAGTCACCTGAGGGAGCAGTTTTTGTGATGAGAACACTTGAGTGTTGAGTGAGATGACATCCATTTTTTTACAGTCAATGAGTGCAATCAACCATTGCCTTACTACCTTCTTCCTTTAACCAAAAATGATGAGAGGAGTTTTATAGTTTCAGAGCTTGAGCTAGCTTTGTGTCAGATAAAAAGTTGTGAAGGAAGAAAAAGACAGTGAATAGAACTCCAGAATCATGTCACGTCTTGAGTTGAGTGCATTGTAGCATCCCTAACACAAAGTGAGGGGACAGTTAAGGTTCCCTTTAGCATCATATGTGAAAGCAAACTTTTTAGTACAATCCACTGCATGAAAACCTCTGATACTGTTTGCCTAATCTCTGAGCAATGCTCTAAACTTAAGGGACCTCCAAAGCACTATAAATATATCCTCTTGCCCTGTCAAAGCACCACTACCAGCACCAGCGGCAGCAGCAGATATACCAAACAAACCTCTGGAGATGGGCCAGTGGTGGCTGAGCTCAACCCTGACCGGACCACAGGGAGCCAGTTGCCCTGTCCACTGCGGAGTGTAAATTCCTCCACACAAACAAACAGCCAGTCGTCAGGGGTGGCTGCCTGGGCAAGTAAGCTGCAGAGTGTGTGTGTATGTGCACGCAGAGAGTGGAAAAAGAGGGGGGGGGGATATTGTTTGGTTTGCATGAGGCAAGGTCGAAGGTCACCAGGGTTTAACAAGCTATTTAGAATCAAGGAGCCCAACCTCCAAGATTAGTGCAAGGCTTTTTTCTGCTAAAAGTGGTCATCCCTTTGCAATTTTGCCTGAAACTCAAAGCTTATCACAGCCTTTGATGCTCTAACCAAAGCTGCGCTATAATACTGCAAGGCACATAGAGGATATAAAAACAATTCATATCATCATTTCACCAAACAAAAGCACCAGCGACAAAACCTTGTTTGACTAAATTCGTGGATATTGAGCGCTGGATAAAAAACACTCATCACAGGAGCATCGGATTGGATGAATTAAGTAACACATAGCCATATTTCCATCCACCATCCTCTGCATCTCAACAAAGCCCTCATATCCCTCTTAAAAACCAGCACTGCAGAAGTGCCAGGGCCAACATCTCATCTGCTAAACAGTCTGGCACAAATATAATGGCTGCACATCAAACAGAGGGGGTTTTTCCCTCTCTTCTATAAATTAATTCAGAAATGAACCAATAAAAAGCACAAAGTGAGTCAGCTCTTTCCGAGTATGAACTTTTGAGAAAATTTCAAAGTTCTGTGGAATCTCTTATTTCAAAGAAACTTGAACAAGATGTAGCTTGTAGCGAGTCTTGGCAGCTAAATTGGGTTGGATGAATAAGTTACAACATTAGAAAAAATCTGATGAAGATGATCTTGGTGAAGCTGGGGATGTGGCATGTTGGTGTGACTGAAGGATTGTGGGTCATCAGTACGGCCCCTGACAAAAGTTATGTTATGGGGAAAAAAATCACAACTCGACCTGAAGTGGATCAGTTGGAATCAGAAAAGGCTTATTTCACCAAAATAAATTTTCATATCATTCATCAAGTTGTCAGGACAAAAGTCTTGTCACAACATACATTTATATGTTCATATATCCTGCTACTAGGCTACGTTGCAAAACTGTGGATCAGGGAGAACCAGGTAAAAAAAATGTGTTGTTTTTTTTTTTTTACAGACAGCAATGTCAGACTCTGATATCTTTCTCACCATGTTAAGATTCTTATTTGTTCTTTTACAGATTCTCACACATTATCACTTTAAAAGTTTCTCTTGCTTTATTCCTTTTCCATGCATTAATTCTTGATGTACACACTGTCACAGCTCTACGTGTTGAGCTCTACTCCAGGTAGTAAAGTGGGGGAACATTGCCAAAACAATCATGATATTTGTAGATGCAGCCACTGTTTTCTGTAAGCATGTTTTCTCATAACAGGTCAAGCTTTGCATGAGGAGTCTTATTGGCATCATACTATGAAGTGGTGAGTGAATGAGACACGGAAAACTGAAGATTTTCTCCTCTTGTGAACTCGACTGTTTAAGCCCAAATACTCAACTCGGGGTTGGCATCAACACATTTGTTTGTTCTCCTAGCATTTGACCTTTAAGCGTGATTTGTTTGCATTCCTTCTTTTCCGAAGCTTCTTTAAGACATCCATTAATTACCTATTACAGGGAAATACGAAGGAATAGCACCACAGTTATAATTGGCTTATGAAGGACAAAGATGAAGCTACAGCATTACACTTAATTAAAATTATTAAAGCGGCTCAAGGACCATTAAAATACCAGGAGGCCATTTAAAGCTTACGGTTTCATTAAAGAGCTGTTAATCCCAACATCTAAACCCCAAACAAAACAGTATGTTGCATAATTGGCCACTATTTACCTAATGAAAAAAATGGAACTCAGAAGACACAAAGGCTGGTAAAGATGGAGGTAGGACAATCACAACAAAAGACTACACAGAGCTCATGGTTTAATGTTTTATCAGATTAGCCTGGCCTTGATTTAGCTTCCTTATAGAGCAGCTCACCAGCAGTGAAAGCAGCTCTCAGTTCGTCTTTCCTGCCCTCACCAGGCCAGTTTGGTGACGTCACTCGTCTTTTATTACATTTCCTCTGCATACCTGGCTGACATTCCACCTTATTCAAAAGTTACAATGAGAAATTGTCACACATGACAAAGAGTCCAACTGGTAGCTTTTGGTGGGAAGTTCCCTCTGACGTTCTGCGGTCTGAACCCAAAACTTAACATGAAATCAAATTAAAGAACGACTAGCCTTAGGGTGTTTTCAGATGTAATCGCTACCCTGAATGTAAAATACTATCCGTGGGAGAGGATATGTAACAGGGGGGGGAGACAGGGTTGCTGCTGGATACAAACACTGGGAGCAGAAAGTTTCCAGTCCAGATTTGCCAACACAAAGGATCCACGAGTCTGATCCAGAATGAGAGAGTAAGCCATGGGCTCTGTCCAGTATGATCTGATGTTCAGTGGTGGTGAATAGAGAGGGTGTGATCCATGTAATAACATGTCCTCTTTCCCTGGGGAAGTTGCAAAAACAATGAGCTTTGCTGGGCATGCTGGGTATTCAGGGTCATCCTTATAACACCAAGCTTTTCAGCTGAGCAGAAGGGCAGCAGAAAACATCCCTTTGGGCTGTTTGAGGGGATTATACAGTATCTCCCCAACAGTTTCAGTCTGAGTGAGGAGTCAGAGGCAGGTGAAGGTGCAAGAGCTGAAGACTGAAATAAATCTGATAAGACTTCAACTTTTTGAAACACTCCAACTGTACTAGTTGAAGATATCTACTGGGCAATATTACCTATATTGTCCAACGTATTAGCCTATATTGTCCAATGAAAAATATACAGATTAATCAATAGGAGCTTTTCTTTCAATGCTATGCTAATTTGACCAGTAAAGTTTGCACATGAACACATTATTGTTTATTATCTTAAAGAGGTTCTTCACAGAACTTGACAACTGACTGTAAATGCAATTTTCTCTGATTCTGAATCTTATAGAACTGAATCCAATTTTCCTGGTGCCTGGTACACTTTCTTCTTCTTCTTCTTCTTGTGTGTTTAGTGTGCAGTTCGTGAACATCTTTCAATGATGCTATAGTCACAGTATGTCAGTTGTACAGCATTAAAGCTTGGCCTGAGTCAAAAGAAATGTCACATGAAAATTTCACATAAACTGTTTGATTTTTTAGAAACCAATGACTATTACATGACTAGATTATTATTATTATTATTATTATTATTATTATTATTACTGGTTCTGACAGCACAAGCACCATCCAATAAAATTTGTTCTAAATGCAAATAAAAGGTCAAATCAAATCAATTAATGAAAATATTTAGACCAAATAATCTATATATCTCTAGTTAATGTCACTGCCATTATTTACTGTCTCATGAACATGTAACTTTTGAACAAAAATGTGAAAAGATCATATTTTTAGGCTCAAAAGTTCAAGTTTTTTGAAACAGTCCCCGTTTCTCCAAGTAGAGAAACTAAACAGTAGATTAATAGGCTATGGTTTTGTGTAAATATCATATGGGTTACGTAAATGTGTGCACTGGATTTGAGTAGAGAAAAAAATAACTGCTTCCATTCATTTAAATTCTAAGTCAATGTAATACCTGAGAATAAACACACTGAGAGGGAAATAAAACAAAAACAGACGTTTTAATCAGTGAGATGCTTTACGCAATTAAACCACCGCAAGGAAAGACAGACAGGCATTTAATGTGTTACCAACCACTGCAATCGGATAATGATCTAAATTAAAACTGTGCATTTATATTTACTCTCTAACACAAACAGTGGACTGTTATAAGTTGATTATTTGCAGAACTTGAAACTGCATTCATGTTTACCCACCCACCACCCTGAATACACACTCCATAACACCAGCACAGCCCACCCCCTGGCTGAATGATTGTGCAATTTTTAAGAATACTCCCTCCAAACATGACCCACACTGCTGACTCTACAGCTCAGATGTTTCTCTGGTGATCTGGTGATGCCCAGAGAGGATTTTATCCCATTAGTTTGTGCAGAGTGAGATCCATTCTTCAGTGTGATTCAGAAATGAGCAACATGTCAAGGGAACTCCTGCAAATGTCAGGATGGTGACCAGAGAAGAACTGTGACAGGAAGTGACTCAAATTCAGTGTGATCCTAAGTCAACTCGAAGACAACAGAAAGACTGTTCATTAATTCAAATTCTGTTTAAAACCAACCAATTATTTTCAATCTCATATCACATCTAAATCAGTTAGAAAACAGGAAACTCATACTGAAACTATTTTCATGATCTCTAAAGTTTACTTCAAGCTGCAGTCCCACCTTTAAATAGTTTCACCAGCCCTGAACCTCTGCTTACAATCTGTCACACACTTCACATAGGAAAATGCCACAGAACTGGTTTTCTGTACAAGAGGGTCTTTATCTGTGTGCACATGTTAAATTGCCTGGAAGTATCTTGTGGGGTGCCCCAGATCAAATTTCCCAAGAAACTGAGAGATGCAGAAAAGGGCAGAAGTTAAGTCTTCTAAGAAAAAGCTCAACAAGGTTAATTTAGGGCATACAGAAGAGGCCCTCTAGAGACACACTGAATCCCTGTAGAAGACGCTCACACAACTTTGGTTAAATAAACCAAAAGCCCAAACTGACTGCTTCAGGAAGACAACGCTTAGCTTATATAATACATAGGTTGTTTCTATTTTTTTACAAAATACAGCCAAAGGTGGGACGAGGTCGGCTATTTGTAGGGTGGAACATTTCAAAACTTTGCTTGTAAAAGCTGTCACTCTTCAGGCAAACAAACATTCAAGGAATGCTCAGGAATCAGGAAAGGTGTGACATAACTCCTGTCAGGCTGGAGGGTTTGATAGAGGAATGTTTCTAAAAGGCAATTATTGTCTTCTGTGTCTTCGGAAAAAAAAAAAAAAAAAAACTTTCAGAGCAGAGTCAGCCTTACTCTGATTAGTATGCTTAACCCAGATTTATGTAAACAGAGTATTAATGATGATGTTATTCATGAAATTATCAGAATGACTTTTCCCACTTTCTGTGAGGGACGTGTTGAAACCCCATAACACTGATTAATCCCCTCCAAAGAGCGCTCACATAACTGGACTAATTCAGGCAGTAAATTGCCCAAAACAATACACTAACTCCAGGATGGACCATGAAGTATAATCTCTGGACTCTGCAGTGGCAATATGAGTATTTTGGAAAAAGTTTGGTGTATCCAGTGAATTTTAATAGGAAATGGGTGCGAAAAACAGACACACGCCGATAGCTTCAAGTAGTGTTTGTTTTAATCTTGGGGGCTTTATGATACGCATAACCTATTACAATGCTACATTTATCCTACACACTAATCATACCTTCTCCAACCACTGACATTCAAGTGGAGTGAAGTGTAATATTTCAAAAGTGACACAACAGAGCGTCAGTACTCAAATCTTTGAAATTTAAGTCATAATTATCATTGAATATTTCCTTTCTTGGGGTGGATACAAGTGTTGATTAATCAATGCATCTCAATATTACCCTGCCCGATTCACCTCTTAATCTATTCACCTCCTGGCCAAGAGGAGGCACTGAGCTTTTGCTCATGTTTCATAGACCGAGGCTGCAAAAAAACTGAATTAACATCAAAGCATTTAAATCAATTTCAATTTGAAATTGAGTTGAATCGCAGCCTAGCGAATCAAAATTGACTTGAGAGGTTCCTAACAATACCCAGACGTAGTTGTTTCTAACTTTCACTGTATTCTTTGCATAGTCCATATATATTTTGGATTATTTATATAGAAAATTTCTGCCTTTATTCATCTGTTTTTATCTTAATTGCCCAGCATTGCCCACTGTGAATAGCAAAGGAAATACCTCATTGTACATTGTCCCTCAATGTTCACATTAAAATAAACACCTTAAATCTTGAGGTTAATTATTTAAGTAGAAACAGTTACTACTTTTCAAAAGTTATACTTATATGTAACATGAAAAAATCTATTACACTGAAATGCGAAAGTAATCACAAGCAGCATGTTGCAGCATGGCTCAAAGTAAAGTTTTAACATAAGTCCCGCCTCCGTCAAGGCAAATAGCCAATCATAACTTGTGATTTTGGGGTGGCATCTGGGGTGGCCAATCAGTGAAAGGGAGAGTCTACACTGCCCCACTGAATCCGCCCCTGTATGTAATATAATTTCTGTTGAGTCTGTTTTTTCTGTTGACTGGCTCTAAAAAAAATTAAAAGGTGCCGATATTCCATTCACTGAACAGCATCACTTGCGATTTTATTTCATACATAACCAAACCAGCGCAAGGCATGAGTTTTCCCGACTACTGAATGAAAAAACGGTTCTTTCCAGAAAATAGTCAGTGCCTGAATAGACAGCAACGTATCGATGCTCGTTTACGACTTCAGCACAGTCCCAGTGGACGGAGAAACCGCTCTTACACCGACTTTAAGCCACAACACCGCCCGGCTGGGACAGTCAACTTGCCAAACGCGATGAACTTAACCTAGCTTAAAAGAGAGATGCCTCCTCTTTGCTGTATCAACTAATGTATCTGTGATGGTCCCCTCGTTAGTGAGCAAACGGCAGAAAGACGTACACTGTCGGTGAATTTACAGGTTTAGCTAACAAGCTAAGGATCACATACCAATCACCTCGTGCAGCTCATAATCATCTTTGTTGATGGACCAGGGTTGGGAGCTCGGGTCCTCCGACATGGTTGAGGGGTCTGCTGCGGCCGGACTATCAGTAGAAAGGTGGTGAATCCAAAGACTGTACGTAAAAAGAAGTCAAAGTAATCCAAACAGGACCAACAAGGGCGACACTTCCCCTTCTTTGCGAATCCTGCAGCACTCCTGTCATTCCCAAAGTTTGACACTAGCCTAGCAGCCCCGCCTACCGCATTCCTACTGAGCAAATGTGGACCCTCCTGGCAGACATATTGAATGTGGTACGTTTTCCGGAATCCGTTTGAAGTCAGCGGAGAGGAAATGAGTGTTAGCACTTGCGGCTAATTAGACTGAGCTAAGGGACGCAGCCTGACATGGCGCGTGGCTGGTTTGAAAATGTGAGCTTCAGAAATGTTTAGTAACATCTGAAATACTTAAAATTGTGATACAGTATTTTACTTCTGAAAATGCCAGGTAGAATTGTAATGTTAAGTTGAAAACCTGCTCTTAAAGAATGCAGCAAACTTCCGCCACACTAGTAATGGCGGACCCTTACTTGATTCAAGGGTTGCCAGATCCGACGGATCCGACTGACAGTTTCCAGCCCAAATACAATGCAAAGTAGAGATGTTCGATACCAAAGATTTTATTTTCTTACTAAAACACTGTATATTATAGATAAACATGAAATTGGAAAGTGTGATGTATGTGGAGTCACGGAGAGTGTAAAACATATTTTTATGAAGTGTACAAAAGATCAGTGTCAGTGAATTGTTAGGTAAACCAAAGGGAAATAGGGTGGTGACATACATATATGTTTCGGTTTTTATAGACTACAGAATTAATAAGAAGAATATAATTGATTATTATTATTGTTATATTTATTTATTTTTCTCTTCAATGCACATGTAGTAACATATGCTAGTCTGTGAGCCAATGCAGTGATCACTACAGACCTAAGGGTGGTGGTTATGAACTGATGTAGAATACTACCGCAGTTAAACAAAACAAAAAAGACACAAAAACATCACAAACTGCATCTTGGCTGCTCGCTAACTTAAATAACTCCATATACCATACATGACTTTAATCACACTCTGCTATTATGTCAACAGACCAATACTAAATGGCTGACTGACTGACTGAGAAGCTCCCCACTGCACTTACGCATTCTGGACTTATGCAGATGTAAAGAAAAGTAGTTTTCACCAACCCCGCATCATTCAAAACAAGATCTCCATCCTATGGTTACTTTTGACTGAGGTATTAAACCTATCAATATATTGATCAGATATTACACTATAGAGCATAAAGATCTGGTATCGGAGGTATCGATATTTCAGTATTGGTCTGCACATCACTGACGTAAAACCCACCCACCCTCAATATAAATCAAACCAAATCTAAACCTGTCTACAAACCCATGTTTACATGTTATTAGCATGCACAATAAGGGTAACACAAACAGGCTCTCTGATCAGCTAAGAATGAGCCAACCAAAACTATTAAAATAGTTACACACAACAGAACAATTCAGTGATCTCTTTGCACAGTTTATCAATTGCTTTCTCTCAAACTAATACATTATAAACATGAACAACTAGTGAAAGCAAGGTAAGCAGGTTACTAAAGGGAGAGATCATGTCACCCCAAAAACTGGCTGATGCCCACCTCAAATGAAACCATTCCACAGCGGCACATAATTAAACAAAGACTCATCCCTTATCAATGTAGTCAAGTTTGGCAGATTCTCTCCATTTCAGGATGAATGAACCAATGATGCTTGCAAGGACACAAAAGTTTCCTGAAATGTTTAAGTATGTACATTTTGCCATCCTATGGCAGTTATTTTGGTAATATTGTCTCCAGAAGACTACCTTAAGCCCTGCCAAATGTTGTGAAAAGCAGCCCAACGTGCTCAAAAGGAGCCCAAAAGGGCGGAAACCAGCCAAATCTGGCAACCTCTCCTAGTTCCACTCCCCCCGAGTTAATCCTGGAAGGGCTGCAGCACCTCTCCTATGGCACTTACAGTTTTTGTCTTATTTTGCTCGTTTTATCACATTCAATATCCAACCCATGCTATTTTTGAGTTAATTATTTTTTTAAACAAGTTTATACCTGTGATAGGTTGATGAGTGATACCTGACAGGATGAACTCAGGGTTGAAAAGAGGCGTGTGACTTCAGGAACATCCTCCCCTCTGATTGGACAGGACTACATTCACTGCTCTGTGATTGGATCACAATGTGTTGATTGTAAGATCAAGAGAGGTATATTGCACAATCGCGACACATGGTGGAGAACTGTATCACACAAGGTTCCCTAAATGACTACTGGAAAAAGAACACACAAGCATCGATTTTATGGAGTAGAAATTCTATTCAGACCATTTATACAAGACATATAAAAAAAAAAATTAATTAAAAAACAAAAACATATGGTATTGAGCATCACAGTGCTTTTGAAACAAGTGAGACAGGTGGCAGGAGACAGTAAAATTAAACATGTGAAAGCATCATGTTGCAAATATCACTTCCTCTTCCTATTCAGCCTCATCTTCCTGTTGAATTTGACTCGTAAAAGGAAGTTGCTTGCTCAGAAAAACCACAGCATTTACAGATTGGTTGCCTCCAATATAGACACTTTTTTTTCCCTTACAAAAGTCACGCTTAAATAGAAGTACAAAAACGGAATGTGCCGTGAGAACTTTGCTGTCATTTGGTTTCCTCGTGTAGCTTGTGTTCCTTATTCAGTGAAAAGTAGGAAATACAGGTTCATGTACTCCTCATAAAGATTAAAACATTATGGCAAGGCCCACAAGCAGCACCAATAAGTGCACTTGTGATTTTGGAAAATCTCCCAAATTTCCTTTGGAGGAATAAAAAGGCAACTGACAGATACAGTCTATTGTTAAGTCCATGCTTATGGAAGTGAAAGAGCTTTGGCCAGCCGTTTCCAGAACCAGGTCTGTGTGCACGGACGGGTGTAGTCGCATACAGTGAGGAAGCGTAAGATGCTTGGGAACTGCTTTTTCATTGTCTTGTAAACCACTGGGATAAGCCGCTTATTTCGAGCTCCTGAAATGACAAAGGAATAAAAAAACAAATTATACAGATGCAAGGGCACATCTGATGTAAAAGGGCAGGTAAAGCTTTGACAAGGGATCTTCATTACCAGGGCAGAGGCTGAGAGCAAACTTGGTCTGAAAGTCACAGGCATCACTGTCAAGATACTCATCGGAAATCACCACCACCATCCTCTTACACCTGGACAGGATACAGAACGTACATGTGAGAAGTGCTTGCAAAGATGCTAGATCAAGTTTCTAGAGACAAATGAAACTGTTGTGTAAAACTTATGAGTTTTTGGTTTTCTGTAAACCTTCTGGGGGTTTTTTGTCCACACGGGCAAGTCTCAGATTGCAGATCATAAACTTAGCTCAAAAAGTGAGAACACTGAGCTGAGTTCATGAGTTGCGTCCCTGAAAATTTTACCAAATGTTCCCTTTGAGACAAGGAAAATTAACTTGTAAGCATAGTTGACCTTTGCACATATTTTACCTCTTCTCAATGAGCTCACTAGTGATGGTCCAGACACAGGAGCCAGGGAGAACATCCCGATCAAACACACACAACTTGAGCTTGTACTCTGTCTGTTCCAGCTCCTGAATCATCTGGTGTACAAATTCGAAGTCGCTCTGGCAGTAGCATATGAAGGCATCAAACAACTCTGGAGCACCTGTGTGTAACACAGCGTAATTAATACACAGTGAGGTAGGTGTAAGGTTTATTCTGTAGAAATTAAACAGAACTATATCAGAAAAACTGTGAACGGAAGTGAAAGAATGTATGAAGCAAGAGCTTCAGATGAACAAAACTGATTGATTGAAGGATGAGTTGGAGCTCTTCCTGTCTTTTGCCGTCCTGCAGAAGAAAATGCTACCTTTGTGGTCTTGAGTTTGATTTGAGCAAATATACATGCTGTTATTGTGGCCATACCAAAAAGTCACTTACTAGCAATAGTGTAGATGAGGCTGCACAAGAATAATACGAATAAAAAGGGGTAAAGTGCCTCAAACTGTTTCTGAGTTACATGTTTCTCGATAAATGAATCTTGGATTGGGAGGAAGTCAGCTCTACTTTGCCTCACCTCTAACACACTTTGCTTCTGATTGGTTTCACTGACTTGAACCACACAGGATATGCCTTTCTCTTCTGACCTGATTACGCAGGTGGGGGCATTTTTTTTCGAGTTTTTATGAGTAAGTAAAGCAATATACAAATTCTGACCTTCCTCATCTTCCAGAGTGAAACCAAACCCGTCTGTGGAGGGTCGGGGGTCAGAGCTGTCAACTTCACGAACCTGAACCGGGGGCTCAGGTGTCCTCCTCAGACTCTCCAAATATTTCCTGACATCTTCATCTGGTACAAAAAATGATAAAGAACACAACAAACATACAGTTAGACAGTTAGTTTACATACATGTGGATTGAATGAACATTTATTTTATCAGCCACATTTAGGGACAATGCCCACGCCATCTTTTGGTGATATCACAACTTTACACCAATTGCAGTGAGAAAAACAGTGTCATTAAAAACACTTATGACCAAAAACTAGCTGCTAACTATGTCCTTAAGTGTAAACTTAACTGTTTTAAGGCATTTTTGTACCAATCTTGATTAAATTACTAAATGGCTCAAGGGGTTAGTGTGCCACTTAAGGCTGTAGGCTGAAGGAAGTGTTATAAAAAGATAACCTTGTGTTTCCATTTTGAGATTTGAAATATCGATGTGCAGCGAGGGGAAGCTGTATGTGTGTGAGTGTGTAGCCAATAATGGGTGCATTGATGTGCCTTTTATTTATTTATTTGTTTGTTTGTTTCTGTCTATAAAAGCAGAACTGTGTCAATACTGGGTCCATGACAAATTTCCCCAAGAGAGCAATAAAGTTTATTGTATTGTACTGTAACTAATAACACTAAAAACATAACTTCCTGTACATAGATCAAGTTAAATTTTTACACCTATGAGGGCTTACTAATCCCAAATAGCGAGGAGAAAATAAAAATGCATACATAAAAAGCTCAGGTTTTAAGAGGTTAATCTGATTTGACGAGGAAAACAAAATGCCCTGAAGGGGTAAAACACTGAGTCCTCAAACCACATTGGAAAATCGATCATGAGTTTTTGATGCAATCAGCCAAATCGGATGTGAAATATGGAGCGTTTTCAACATCACTTTTTACTCCTATGGCAACACTATTTTGTGACATAACTTCTGTAATAACAGTTATTTCCTGATGGCGCAACATGAGTGACTGTAGTTAGCATTAAAATGAAGTAAAATGTAAACATGAGGTGGGGAACATCTTACCAATCAAAGAACGGAGATCTTCAACTATGTCATGTCTCTCCACCTCTGTCAGTATAGACAACAACCTCCCTACAGTCGCATCTGTAGATTTCGCCTGCCAGTCGTCCAGAATTGTTCTTGTGGGACTTCTTGCCCTTTCAAAGTTCTGTATCTCCAGGTAAGTGTATCCCATAGCCTCCGCTACAGCCATCCAGTCCGCCGCCACTGTGTTTTTGGGGTTTAGAAAAAGTCCCAGCTTATTCCTGACGCTCACGTTCAGCGCAATGAGAGGCACCGACTGCAGGTCTTCTTTACCGATGAAAGCCATGTTTGTAAGTCACGAACATAAATGGGAAATGGTTGAAAGCGTGATTTTGAGAGTTTACTTTACCTGACAAGAAACACGGAAGTGACATCACCAGGTCTCTACGCTAACTGCGTCACGCGGGGAGGAGAGTTACTGCCCACAGATTCCACCATGAACTATATAAAACAACAACTTTTCAAGTATTGAGGACCAAAAATAAAAGGTTTCTCACTTTTATTCGTAGACTATTAATGAGGAAAATGGTGGAGTCGTACCGCCGGCTACTGTGGCGGTCTGACTTATCAAGAAGCTTGATTTTGAGTTTTATTTCCTTTGAAAAATCAGAAAAAGATTTTCCACGTGTGAAAGGTAGATTATGGGGGTCTGTTTCCTGCCATGAAAACCAAATGGAAAGTTGCCCAAAAAAATAACTTACTGAAATAAAAATACAATGAAGTAATTATGTTTAAAAAAGGGCTTTAAAAACATTTAAAATCATATCATAAATATGGAAGCCTGTTTCCACTTGGTTAAAAAAAAAAAGGAAAAGTTACCCAATATTTTCAAGAAGAGAAATAAGTAAAAAAAAAAAAAGAATATTTTCACGACTTGAAATAATGTTTTATTTATTTATTGAGGCAAGCAACAACATTTTTAATACCTAGGGCACATGGGCCCCAATGCTAAATAAAGGTAAAATTAGGGATGCACAGATACCATACTAAAGTACTCGTACTTGTAAAGGTACACTGAATACTTAGACATCCAATACCACTATAAGCAAGTTGTGCTTGTGTCACTGGCACCCAGGTAGAGGACTGTTGACTATTAAAATGTCAGCAAAATGAGCAGGTGCATCATGGTCTTCATTCAAAAAACATTTTCAAAGCCACATTAGATCTGCAGTGATGTTATTAAATATTCAGATAGGTACTCAGTATCAGCAAGTACTCAAATGTAAGTACTTGTATTTGGTTTGATAAAAAGTATTATTGGTGCATTCCCAGTTATAGTAATACAATTCTCTTTTTAAATCTTTAGCACCAAAGTTTAAAACAACCCTATGGACTTTATTTTTTGTTATTTTGGCCTTGAGAGATTTGGAGGTCATTCCTGGAAAGCTTATCTTGTTTCTTTCAGGAAACGCTGCTCTCTTTTTGCCAGCTCAAATAGTTTAAGAGTCACAGTAATGAGAACAACTTGCATCAGTTATTGTCTGTAACTCTAACATCGCTGAATGTGGACTCCTGTGTAGTTTTTGCAATACTCTGCATATTGCAATAAAGCTTGCCTCGTCTTCTTTAAGGTACAGTTTTAATTTCCCTCACCATCCCAAATGGCTGAGGAGTGACAGCCGGCGCTCCCTTGGTATTTAAAGGTTTAAAAAAAAAAGTGCATGAAAATAATGTCAATATTAACCTTTATTACAAAACTGGCATAAATAGAAAAGCTCTGTAAACTAACACCAAAGTCATGAGTAGCATATTTTTGAACAAAAGAAGAAGAAAATTGCACAAGATACATCCCCCAAAAAAACCTGAGCAGAGATATTAGTGTAACATGTCCTCAAATCTTTATCTTATAATCTTAAAGCAACCCTGTGGTTTCAGGGCCACTGCAGCATAGCAGGAAACAGAGAAATAAGACCATACAAGGTGTTTCATGAGGCTGATTTTTACAAAGAACTGGTACCATAAAACAACAAGTTTAGTTCAAGTATTCAAGCAGTAGAACAAAGATGCATTTCCTCTGTCAATACATCAGTGTGCTCCTCAGACTGTACAGAAACAGCCCACGGTTTCATCATTGGAGATTCCATCTTTGAGGCACAAGTTAGAGTCAGTGCTTTGTTTGTTTTTGAGAGAGATCACAGGTTTTTGCTTCGAGAGAAGTAGAAATCAATGCCTCTGTCTCTGTGTTGTTTTGGAGTATGGGAGGGGCCTTTCTTTCCTCTTGGTGAGGGTCCTGCTCCGCTCTGAAAAAGGGAAACAGCATAGGTCTGTAGTTTGATTATTTCAAGAAAAGCAGAACTGGCTTTCTGTGTTTCTCTGAAAGTTAAAACCTCTAAATTAATCATCAGGTATAAGGAAAGCTATGAAGAAGAATAAACACACCAATACCGCAATGTGGCGTCATATGGGACATTATTGTGTTTGGCAGAATCACATTACACATTCTAGGGTCAACAAAGTGAAGTTAGGAATTTTGTTTACAAGCAGTTAATAAGCTCCTTCAAGTGGTCACAAAATAAGAGCTGAATTACTGTGGTACACAAACATGTTCACAGATAATTTAGTGAGATCTAAATCTATAGCAAATTTTGTTTCCATACAAGCTAAAAAAAGGGATCCCTTCTTTAATTATTCAACAATATGTGCATTCCACCACTTCCGTCTGAAATGATGAAGCATGAAAAGTCCAAAAAAAGCCATTGCACAATCTCTCTAACCACTTCCTCTTTTCTAGAACACTCACCGGCTTCTTGTTAACATGTCTGCTCCACTCGGGCGCCATCACAATGGGGGTGGGGTACGTTTCATCCAGTGACACTTGTGCGTGTGACAGTGAAGCAGTGCTGAGGGTCCAGGGTGTGTGCACGTCTGGTCCTCTGATGCCCTGCAGCTCAGGAACCCAGCGTCGGACGTAGTCACCCTGAAGCAGATTGACTCAGTCAGTGACGCAGGTTTTCTTACATTGGGTACAAGTTTCATCACCACCATGAGACAGCAGAAACAACGATGATTTAGGAGAACTGATATTTTCAAACGTACATTATTGTCATAATCCAGGCCTTGTTTGATCATGTTGAATTTTCTGTTCTCTCTAGGGTCGTTTCCTATACCAGCACTGTAAAGCCAGTTGCCATAGTTGCTGCAGACATCGTGATCGATCTTTGAAGGAAAATGCAAATTAATAAGATCAGAGAATGTAGCAAAAATAAACATAAGACATTACTTTCAAACTGTTTTGAATCTCAAACTATACACACCAAGAGATACTCAAACCACTCAGCTCCCATCCTCCAATCCAGGCCCAGGTCTTTGGTAAGAAAACTTGCAACATTCTGCCGCCCCCTGTTGGACATGAAGCCTGTCACAGCCAGCTCTCTCATATTGGCGTCCACAAAGGGCACTCCAGTTCTTCCTTCTGTAATCACAAACGACATACAGATCACATTAAAAAGACACTGGTTGAACTTGAAAAGACAGCTTGTGAACACTGAGAAAAAAAAATAACACAAACCTTTCCATGCATTGAAAAGCTTCATGTCTGTTTTCCATGGCACGGATTTGTCTTGAAGCCCTTTGGTAAAAATTCAAAGTGAGTTTGCTTTCATTCATAAGGTGCCTCAGACTGTCGGTGTTAAAATCTTTGACACTTTCTTACCTTTGAGTTGAAACAGTCTGTTTCCATATTTGACAGCTACAAACTTGAAGTAATCCCTCCACAGAAGCTCAAAAATGACCCTGAAGAAACCAGGAAGTCATTCAAAATTGTTTTTTCAGAAAAGAGAAATTTGCCTATAATGGTGTATATTCTGAACACAGCTATTTTGACTTTGCGTTCACATTTCAAGACATAATAACAAAATGCAATTAGCCTCAGCAGTTTCTGTTTCTACATACCTAGTGTCATACTAATATAAATGATCAATAGACTCACCAGTATGTGCTCTGATTGGCTGTCCGCTCCCTCTCATACTGCTGGATCTGATGATAAATGTACCTGGGTGAAATGCATCCCACAGCCAGCCTGCAGGTTTGCAAGTGGAGCAACATTTGCATGAAATAATAACATGAGGCATTAAACTCAAGCAGGCATTCAGCAGTAAAGTAAATGATACAATAACACTCACCAGGGTGCAAATTTAGTGGAATAATCCACACCAATCAAGCCGTTACGAGTCTCCTTGTAGGTTGCTACTTTATTCTAGACAAACCACATAAACAGGATTTATTGCACCCACAGAATGACCTTGATGCTATTATGCAAACAGACGCTCCTTCACATGAGTGCTGGATGTTGAACTTACAGTGTCCCAGAAATAGTGTTTCAGTCTAGCCAGAGCTTGACTCTCTCCACCGCTGCAGGGGAAAGCTGAGCGAGGATCATTCACAGGCTCTATGAGAAAATAACAAGAGCATCATCAGTCTCATTTCATACATATTAACTGCTCCCGAACGCACATTTAGACACACAGAGCCATAAAAGCTTAATCATATAGGTGGAAATCAGCGCTCTCGCTCTGCGGCGCTTAATGAGGAAATGTGTGCTCAGCAGTTTGCCTTTTGACTTCTGAAATGCAAGCACTGTAGTTTGGCTCAATAAAGGCTCTGCATAAAATGAGCGTTTTATGTCTCTCATTTTCAAACAGCATGTAAAGACATTTTACAGAGGAGGCAATTAAATAAGCACATAAAATAAACATGAAGGATAAAGCATGGAAAAGCTGTGCACAAATTTGTCTCAGGGTTAAGGAGCATCCAAAGGAAAGTTCACGGAAAACTACCTGCAAGGTGAAAGTAACTGTATTTACTCAAGTTACAGTAATGGTATAGATTTTTGGTATACCTATACTTTTAGCTGTTGTTTCTAATAAAAGTTCTTTTATATGTTTATATATAACTTTTGTGGAAAGTGAGTGAAAGTGAAAGAGCTTACAGTACTGCACACAGTGCTCTATCCTTATTTTATGGCTGTAGGATTGTTTGATCTTCATGCAGTAATTAGGACACAACATTACCAAGGGACGTGCAAAATAAGCAGCACCCTATTTATTCAAAATGAATGTTGATTTTCTGTACATCTATAGTTTTCTTCACTTACTGTTGGAAGATTCCGCATATAAAGTATCCAACAGATATTTACTCACCTGTGTTTTCCAAATCCTCGGCTGTAGGAACAGCTCCCTCCTCCAGCCCCTGAGGGAGAGGCTTCAGCTGCTCCGGCGTCGGGAACAAAGGCCTCACACGACTCTGGGTTTCCACAGCCTTCCTGAACTGTGTGTAAACATCAGGAAGCCTGACAAACAGGGAGGAAATGTTATGGCTAATTAAAATGCTTCAATGCTTCATTGGTGGTTGGATGCATCTTTTCTTACCTGGATGTGTGGGGAAAGGGCAGATCATCTCTGTGGTACAGTGTAGAGCCCCAGCAGGTGTGAACTTTGACCTTCATTTGCATGCATACATCTTTCACTTTTTTCTCCACATTCAGTTCTTCTGAGGTTACCTACAGCATGATAGCAAAACTATGTTACAATCAGACAACATTTTAGTGCAGTGGTGTTTTAAAGTATGACAAGAATCTATAAAGTCACCTCCTCTTGGAAAGCCACAGCACTGACGGTCCCTAGCTGCTTGACGAGGTCGGCAACCACCTCCTCTGGCTTCCCATGTCTCACCACCAGGTTGCTGTTACACCAAATACAAAGCAAGCTCCAGTTTACACCATAACTGTCAGCATACTTCTTAGATAGAACGCTGAAGGTCTGAGCTCAGTGTACACATGGCATCAAGTAAAGTAGTATCCTGCAGGACCAGTTGGTGCACAAGGGAATAATTACCTGCCCTTATTAATCAGAGTGTTCCTGAGGTCTCTGACACTCTCTAGTAGGAAGCGCAGGCGGAAAGGTCCAGTCTTTGGCAGGTTGTAGTTGTATGTTCCCACATAATGTCGTGGGTCAAAGCAGTACAGTGGAACTACGTACTCAGCATTTCTTTGAGCCCAGTGGAAAAGCTGCAAAATGCACAGAGCAGGGTTCATACAAAATTATCCAGTCTTTCCATTAGCATGACAGCAACACACATAAGACCAAAATATATGAGTGTACTTACATTAACTGTTTTATGATAACAGAAAAAATTGGAGCACGATCAATTTCTGGCTGAACAATAATTCTTTGCTTTCATTCATTAACAGAAACAATAGTTTTGGTGGTTGTGTGTTATTCTTTATTAGTTTTGGCACACTTCTTTCCTATGTAAAAAAAAGTACTGATTTACAATGTATCAAATCAATACCATCATTTGCAGTATACAACGCCTAATCACAAGCATTGACTGTTTATAGAATCACAAGAAGCAAAAAGCATACAAGTATACCAAAAAAAGTTAAAAGATAATGTATTTAAAATCGTTGACAATACAGAAATTTGAAGATTTTATCTCAAATAAAGTGAATTGTTTCAGAAACAGTAAGTAATCCAAAAATTTCCTCTCCTACAATTTTGGTTGCAAAATTCCGGCTTTTATTTTGCAAAGTGCAACCGGAAGTTACATGTGTTTATTATGCAACTTTGATACAGAAATGATCGCTTTAAATGGATTTCTTTGCATAAAACCGTAAATTTAAGACAAAAGGAATGTATTAACGATGTATGAACCTATGGTTTTGATATTCTCTCTGACAAACAGTCATTTTTTTGTTTATTTTGAGCTTCCGTTGCGAAGATTGTGTACCGGAAGTTCAACTTTCGACGCTTTAGCTAGAAAATCATGCATGACATAAGAATCAAAATCACCTTTTCAAAGTTTAAAGCTACCTTAGCGAAATTCCACGGAACAACTGTTCTACAAAAGCACATGGCATTAAACACTTAATTATTAATGCACTAAAAAGATAATATACATTGCCCAACGCTGATGTTACAGCTGCACTGACTCGATGTAAATTTTCCTACCTCGTTGTCGTGAAGCCGCAGGTCGTTCCTCAGTAAACATATAACTGTACGGGACGTAGACATGTTGAGGTTTTAATGAGGGAAGAAATACTTGTTCAATGAAAGAGTCAGTTCTCTGTCGGTGTGAAGCTGCTTCTCCCTTTCAGCTTGTCCTCATGTGCCTCTAAGTGCCGGGTTGATGTCACGTTTTCAAACACGACGTTACAAAACCTGACGTTTTGTAACGTCGTGTTTAGCAGCTGAGCCGTAATGATGTTATACAAACACCACCAACGGATTAGCTCTTTAAGTTATGCTTAAAATTGAAACCATTTATCGCAAATCAACAAAAAAAAACTTAGTTATATCCAAAAGTTTACACTGTAAGGCAGGGGGAGTGGCTACTTACTTTTTTTTTAGTTATCTTCTCTGTGTAATTCAGAACTATGATGTCATATATTTGTGCATTTGTATCAATTAAATGCCCAGTAAAATTAATAATTCATTTCTTTCTTTTTGCCAGTCTGTTAAAAAAGAATCAAACGGGAATAATAAATCACTCAAATTACCTCACTTATTTTTCTCATTTAGTTCATGTGTTTATGTAATTCATCCTTTTTGATTGACTTTTTTTTCTCTTACTACTCTTGGTGTTGCTAAACAAAAACTAACAAAAAAACCCCAAATATGTTAAACATTGTAACGTGTCACATCATCTTTTTCTTTATCATTTTAATTGTACATTGGCTTTAGCAGTATGTGTAAAAAAAAAACAAAAAACTTCATGCCAATAAAGCTTCTTTTGAGTTATTTTTTTCTTTCTAACTGGAAATTATTTTAAAACGCAAATCTATGGAAGCCCCAAAATGTCCATCTGTAACTCTCCCCTCCACGTTTCTCTTTTATTGTTGATGTTCGTTTTTATTCGCTACAGCACTTTAAGATTTATTTTCCCCGGGGGAACAAGAAATAAAATGTATTTAAATAATCTTCCGAGGCTTCTGTAGATACTGCCCCTGTATGGATGGGAAAGAACTATATTTTTTAAACATAGTCCAGGCCAATTACATCACAATCACATAGTACAACACAAAAGATCAAACAATATTTTTAGACCTTAAATTTATTTAAGTTAAATGTACAAAAGATGGATGACTTGATACATTTCATGTTTCAAGGCTCTGTCATTAAGACAAAACTATGTCCCAATCGAAAGCCTTCCAGCCTTTCATACTGCCTACCAGCTTTCAAAGAGACATTCATACAGAATCCTGTCAAAATCACAGTACATTCTACTGTATAACATAGCTACTTCTTTTTTATCAAATAGATTTGAATATATGTAGAGAAATTTCATACAAAAGTGCAGAACAATATGTATTTACAGTATAATCTTTTTTTCCATATAAAAGAACTTCAGCAAATCCTGTGTGTGCTATCTACTGAACAGCTGCTCACTTTTTTTTAAGAAGCTCTCTGCTTTGGCAGTGAACACTTGTGGAAAAGCAGATTCAGTTAAGGCACTGTTAATGGTCCAAAACATTCGATCACTCCTTTAAGTGCCACTGTATCACAGCCAGCCACGACCTGCTTCAATCTCATCAATCTCCTCGGAATAAGACTTCATTTTACAGAATCAGAATCAGGTTTTACAGCATTTATCTCCATCTTTCAAACTTGACACGCTGTCATGTAGAAGTCAGATTAACTGTTCTTACTGTGTAGGAAGCAAAGTAAAGGCATGGGGTGACTGGAATCACAATTAAGTTGCAACAAAAATGAGACACTTCAATCTAATCACGTCAATGCATCTGATTTGGTCTGTGCACTGTGAAGCTGCCATAACATAGAAAAGGCTATAGGGCTCTGAGGTGACAAAACAATCGCACATGACTAATACTGCACATCAACTTTAGCCTTAAGTTTTGAAAGTTTCCGCAACTTTTCTTTGGCTACTTCTGTTTTTATTACATTTTTATTCTGTGGACCCAAGGCTCACTGCATGACAAGCTGGAATGGTTGTCACAGACTCCAACTATAATGTTGGTATTGCTTCATAGACATTGCACACTGATGCAAAAGTTTGGTCTTTTTTCACAACTCTTATGAAATTATATTTTAAAAAATGCTTCAAATAGAAAAATATCTCCTCAGTTGATTATCCTGCACTTTGGAAATGTGTCAATGCATGGTATCAAAAGTGCAATGTTGACATTCCTTCTAAATGGGCTTGTGAATGCTATAAAGGTAGGGTGATGCAACCCTTCAAGATGCTTAGAAAAAAAGACATTCTTACTTACAAACTCTTATTGTAAGGCGTTGACAAAAATACACTTACATCTTCTAGGCATGGATAGAAAACTTTAAGATGACATTAAGTGTGTTGTTCTCTCTCATATAAAAATATTTTACCATCTTTCTTTCACTCTCAGCTTACGCTAGCTGATGAGTAGCATACAGTACTGTCAGATGTGATCAATGTCACCACTCGGTCAGGATTACATAGTGTCTGGCCAAACCAAAACACTGTTCTGCGGCAGTGAATGAGTAAGAAGACCCAGTCTGCTTTCTAACTCTGGTCCCTTTTAGAGACAGCAGTCTGCAGCTTGTGCGACTGCTAAGTGCTTTCTCGTCAGTCTCCTCCCTGCAGTGCCTCCGAGGACTCTGCGGGTCTGACAGCAGTCGACCTGGCCTCTCTGTGGAGCCAAGCTGAGCTAGATGGTGAGAGAAACAGGGGTCCTGACAAGGCAGACGCTGGTGATAGACGACAGGGCAGGAAGCTGGATTTAGCCCTGGTGGCTTCGGGGAGGGGCCCTGAGGACGGGGCGGGCTTGGAGAAGAGGGGAGGCGCCAGGGACTCCCAGGCCTACGCAGGCGAAGGAGGGGGAGGGATGGGGGTCAACAGGCCTCAGAAGATGCCCTGGACAAATGGGTGGCTGAGCAAAATGTCTGCAGTAGGTCGCCACTTCTCTTCTACGAACACCTGCCGCAGGAAGTCCCTGCATGAGTCGGACACGCCTTCTGGAAGCATGGGCTTTGTGGGCTGGGTGGCGATCTTAAAAATAGCCGCCATCGCCTCGAATTCTGCCCACGGTGGTTTCTGAGTCAGCATCTCCACAACAGTACAGGCAACACTCCTGGAGGAACAACATCCAGAAAAACATGTTTAGACAATGTTAGCAAACATGACTTGATGAGTTTGGTTATTTCTTTGATGGTTCAGATCATTTTTTTGTGAGTTTAGTCCAAAAAGAAGCAAAATTTGATAATTATTCTTCAGTTTTTGCAGAGCTATGGACTCTCTTTAAATGATAGAATTATCACTTTGAATGACAAAGCACTAAGAGAAACTACAAAAAAGTTGTCGTCCTGGTCCTCTTAATTAGTGAGCTTGTAAGTTTATCACTCTTTACACTCAAGGCCTGATTAGTTTTAAAAATAATCTAATTGTGATTACTTTTCCCTATACTGCAATTGCAGTTTATTTATTGTGCCATTAGTTTTAGGTTCCCCATCTCATGTGTTATTGCATGTATAACTCTGTCTCAAATATTAGAGTCTTTTAGAAAAAAGTTTTACAATTCAGCAAGCAAAACCCAGATATCATATGGACTCATTATACATAGAGTGACTTATTTCAAATCTTTATTTCTTGTAATGTTGATGATTATAGCTCACAGAAAATTCAAAATTTAGTGTCTCAGAAAATTAGAGTATTACTCAAGATCAACCAAAAAGGATGTTTTAAACAGAAACAAAATTTAACTTTCTGACCATCTTTCTAGTTGTTGCTCAATTTTTTCCCAATTTTCACTCACTGGATTGTTGCTCTTGCAAAGCTGGTTTTCAAAAATTTGGCTCTTTGGTTGAGCAGGGTGGAGAAACACGTGTAGAGCATAAAACATCTACTGCAAAATAAATTACCTGGTATTCTGACACAGTTCAAGTTCAAGAAATATTACACTCTCTACGATTAGAATATAACACCAGGCCAAATTGTGATTTAGTCTAATTTGAGTTTAACTACCCAGCCCTATTCCAGTCACATTATTCTTACCAAACATCAGCTTTGCGGCCGTATCCCTCCCCATTTATAACTTCAGGGCTCATCCAGTAGGGGGTGCCAGTGACAGACTTGATTCCAGTACCAGACATGCAGATGGTCTGGATTCGTTTGCTGGCTCCAAAGTCTCCCAGCTTCACATTCCCCGATGAGTCTCTCAGGATGTTAGCACCTGGTGGAATGAAAAAACAAAAGAGCTCAAAGTTATGAGAGTCTCCTGAGGACTGAAAGCATCCTTCAGTTAATGTTCTGCTACAGTGTGGTTTTGAGAAGGGCCCACGCTGGCTCATTGGCGTGAGGGAACAGTACATTTTTCCTCCTGTCTGTGATGATGGAAAAAGCAGAAGATTTATGTCTAAAACTGAGGGAATGCCTCATCAGATTATACAAATCAGAAAATAAAGTGTTGCATCAGCTTTCTCCTCCTCATGGATCGAACCCCAACACCCTCTCTTTTCCTTCTTTAGTAATTTTCCGACTTGTAGCTGTGTCTATCCCATTTCCTCCGACTGCTCCACTTGTTTGATCAGTGACTAATGTGCACCGCTCGCTGCTCGATCCCCACACCCACTGAAAACGGAGAGCTGCAGAGAGGAGATTGAGAGACTTAAGTGTGACCTTTACTCTTTACTTCTTTGTGTTTCCACAGCCTGTACTTTTTTGTGTGTGAGTTTAATAAATCATTTTAGCTCCATTCAACAGTAAACTCACAGAAACTTAATAGCCTCGTCGTGTCATGGCTGTTATGCTAAGTTGCATTGAAACCTGCCATGTGCTGACAGCTCTTTTTACTCTACACAGAAGAGCTCTTGTGTGGTGAAATGAATCCACAGAATATTTTACAGATGAAGAGAATTTTTAAGTGGAAAATCCCACCCACGTGTTCTCTCACTGCCAGTGTCCGGTGAGACCGACTATCTTTTTTCCCCACCAGACGGTACATTTCCCTCTCTTGGCCCGTGGCTGAGCAAAGCAGTGACTCCCAAAGCAGCGGGCAGCCAAACTAAAGCCTTTCCATCCGGTGTCGGACATTTTTAGCCCGGCTGATTTCACCAGCATGAAGCCTAATATATCTCAAAGGGGAGTTCAAAATAGCACATTTTTCCAGGCTCCTTCTGCACAAGGTAGACGAGGAAATGTCAACCAGAATAAAATGAATGGATATATGGCGTTTTCAGCAACAGTTGCTGCAAAATGAACCGTGAAGAACCATTTATAACACCGGCTGCCACATCCATGTCTCAAAGTGTGGGTTACAAATCCAATTAAACTCTTTCCCTGACCTTTGCTTGCTGCATGTTTCACTTACCTTTGATGTCTCTGTGTACAATCATGTTGCTATGCAGGTAGGAGACTCCTTGGAGGATCTGTCTAGAGTATCTCCGTGTCACCTTCTCTGTCAGGGCCCCATAGGCTTTTAGCTGGTCCTTTATAGAGCCCTGAGGAAAGGAAAAATTGACGGCTGTAAGTCGTAATCCAACATTTACACAGATGTTTTTGTTTTATTTAATCACAAACACCTATTATCTGTTACAACCACGACTCTGCAATTACAACTTCTGCAAGTGCAAATCTACTTTTCTTGTGTGAATCTGCACAGCTTGAGTTTTGCAACATATTTTGCAAGACGTCTGCGGCAAAACACATTTGTACTTGTAGAAAATTCAACAAAGGGCGACATGGATGGTTGCTTTTGTTCTCACGCATATGACTTACTTGAAGTTGGTAAAGTAAAGCAGTAACAGTGAATGTAGTGAATCCTATTTCACCATTCACTATTACTTCTTTGCGTTACTAACTGTGAGATACTGAGTCACACATGTGAGATACAAAAAAACCCCAACAATGTCACCTCCAGGGCTCCTTAGATTACAACTTTGCAGCTGGCATTTTATTTTTGTGAATATCTGTCCACACATTTGAGGATTTTTTTTTCTGTGACTTCACATTCAGAGTGGCATGTGTGGATATTTTCTTCGGGTTCAAATTTTAACCCTACAAGTTCACATAATTCATTTCACATGTGTACACTTCAAAAAAGGGAGTCTGAATATAAGATAAAAATACTAAATTTGATGGAGAAATATCTTAAAACTAGTGAAATTATCTGTCCATGCAGCAAGACAATTTCACTTGACTAGAAATCTTGAAATAAGACTGATAAATCTAAAAACAAGATGGCCTTAATAAGTATTCTCAGATCTTAAAACAAGAAGAAAATGCTCATTTTTAGATTAAAATGCTTGAAAACAAACTTCCTGAAGAAGAATTTTAAGTGAAATATACTGAATATGAGCGATAGAATGTTTTTTTGTGTTATTCTTAAATCAAGCAACTTGAGGTCGAGCTAAATCTTGCAAACGAGTTTTAATGTTATGTAATTACATGTGATATAACCAAAGTAACTTGTTTTAACAGTTATCCACTCATTTTAGGATTCTCAGACTAATTAAGACAAAATTGAAACGTTCATGCTTTATTTTGAGATCTAACATAGTTTTAAATGCTAAAAATAAGTTTAAAAAAAATGAAAACAAGATATTTAATTTAGCATGTCTTAAAGTAAGATTTTAAATCTTGGCAAGTGCAAGATTATTTGCAGTGTATGGATATTCATTTATGCTATTTAACACATTTTCAAATTCAAGTTAACTTTTTTTTCCCTTTAACCTCCCACATTGTGTTCTACAAGCTCTCCTATTTTGCAACACATCTCCCTTCATACAAACTCTTCTGAGATGTAATGGTGGTTCATATTTGTAATAGCTGGAAAATTGAATCACAAAACAAAACAAAAAATATGGTATAGAACAGTAAAAATGCATTGTGATAGGTTATATTACAAAAGGATATGATAGAATTTCGTATGATTGGCACTGCTGCGATGCAATTAGGAGGGGTAATATAAACCGAGTGGACAAGTTACTCAACAAAAACCATCAATTCCAAAAAACTACACTGTTTTCATCCCCATCATGTCATTCAAGTATGTACTGCAGCCCTACAAGTGAGTAAAATGTCTTCTTCCTCAAGCATGTGACACCAAGTGCCCACATTACTGTACTTGTTGACCTTTACTTAGCAGGATTACTTCACTGAAATCAGAAAATGACCAGAGGGCACAGATTTCTTTTCTGAGTCCTTTAAAAAAAAGTATTTAATATGAGGCACAATGTGATAAATTAAACCTGATGGCAGTTGATGAAAAGTCTGTTTTGGCCCATGTTGCCAATGAAGTGTCAAAGCTTGTTTTGAATGACATGCATGGTCAATATTAAATGGTTCTGTCTCTGATACAACAATGGTTCAAGAAGAAAGTGGCTGCAGGCTATGGGCAATAATATTTCCAGCTGAAAAGGATTTATGGGTTTTTGTTGTAAAAGCAGCCCCTGAGCCAATTTTCAAGCACCAAAACCAAGTAGGAAAACAGGCTTTGTGTTGAAAGAAATGTGCTCCGTTGGGAGTCCAAACGCGTTCAGCATCCAGCATTTCCTATCATTTCCTGTTTTCAGTTCCTCAAGAGCAAAAGGTTCCATCCAGCAACACCTGTGCTGCACTTTTGGATTGAAAGAGTGAAAACGAAACCGCTCTGTGTTCACTTTGAGCTGTCAACAAAACACCTCTGAGGCACTTTGGCTCTCAGAGGGACACTTGCCCTTAAACCACACCACCCGAGGGCGATTGTGGTGTTATCAGCCACCGCACTGAGGTCGTGCAGAGCAGTCACGCACCACCTCGGCTTTTGTCACTTCCCCTCCTGCTGCTGCCCACGTAACATAAACCTTTCCAAGTTCAGGACAATGTGGGACTGAGTCGCTCAACGCCATGCAGATTAAAAAACAAAGACAAAGTGAAGGAAATACGAAGAACAGGCACAGTGACGGGTCCACAGGCGACAGCAGCTCATTAAGGCGCTCGTTTAGAGAGAAAATGATCTCATAAAGTGAGCTGTTCTGCTGACATCAACCACAGAGGACATGTTTGATGAGAGCTGGTGACGTTTCAGGACTGTTTTTTCAGCAGATGTAGCTGCTCAGGGTTTGATTTAAGGTTTGTGGTGAAGTGTGTGCACAGCCAAAACAACAGCATGACATTATCAAAGATCGTTTGTTAAGTTGTGCTACATGGGACTTTTACACAGCAGGATACACACCCCAGGCATAAACTCCACAAAAATGGTGAGCTTCTTCTGCTCGAGGTCCCGAAGACAACCGTAGTACTGAACTATCCTCTCATGGCGAAGATTCTTCAGTAGCTGGATCTCACACTCTAGAGCATTCACCTCCTGCAGAACAAAAAGAGTTTGAATCAGGAACAGTTTGGTTAAATTAAATATAAATTTTGGAAACGTCTCTAAAATAATACAGTAAGGGAATTTCTACATCCCCTTTTACCTTGCTTGTGTCCTGACAATCAGGGTCAAAGGGCACCTGCTTGGCAGCCAGCTCACGACCTGTGTCAGCATCATAACAGAGGTAGACCTCCCCAAACGCCCCGCGCCCCAGGAGCTTTCCTTGTCGCCAGTTGACTGGCGCCCGCGGTGCTGCAGAAACAAGACACCACACGATGAAAAGCCAGCAGTGATTCATTTTGTAGCCGAGCCCCCAGAGACATTCGGATCCACTGTGATATACTTATTCAAGCAAACACTGAGCACTGAAGCGTGCGTCAAAATCCACCGCAAAATCCAACTGTAACTCATGAGGAAACTTTAACGATTCCAGACGTCGAATCCACCGCAAGGTTGCTAAATAAGTCCCACCGCAGACCCTCTCAAGGGGGAGGGGAAAGCCCTGATATCTGAGTCAAACCACGCTCAGCAGGCAGAAAGTCCACAAAACCTAAAAAGAGCAGTGGAACAGCTCCACACATCAGACTCTGAGACATTTCTGATTTGAGGTTCGACTGTGTGGTTTTGTGTGGGTGAGTTTGGTCGTGTGTGGGTGAGAAGAGCACCGGAGACAGACGTGGCGAACATACTGCTGAGATGAGAGTTTGTTTTATGACAATGTTTGTTTCTGGAAAATGCAAACTAAGGACGGATTGATGATGGATGAAAAGTTGATGAGAGGAAAAATCTACAAGATGCTAGCAGTAGCTTCACTGAGCTGATGTCTAACACTTTACGGTGGTGAGAAAAGCAGAGAAAGAAACTGTAAATCTTGTTTTTTGTCTTATAAGGGCATAAGAAATTTTCATTCTTGCATTTCCACCATGTTTGAACATTACCCAAAAACTTAAGTCACAATAAGTCACAGTCACAGTCACAAAGTACTTGACATAATTCATACAGCAGAGAATTGGGGTCATGTTAAAGAGGAGAATATCAAGATTTTGAGGATTAAGTTATGAGTAAAAGAGACGTGAATGTTCTCATTTTGCATTGTCATGTAAATCTTTTTAACACTCGACTTCCCTAAAATTTTACAATTTTTATACTGCAAAAGTTCTTACCAAGTAGCGAGGGGGGAAAAATCCCATTGGAGTAAGAAAAACATACTTTCTTGCATATGGACTATTGCTTCAATACAAGAAACTGAACAAGTAGTTTTCCTCATCTCATTAGTAGAATGTTTTTATTCTTTACAAGCAATTCAAGCATCATTTTTGTCTTGTAATATTTTGAAACAAGACGTTTTTCTGGACCTGTCAAGTGAATCTGGCTAATGTTAAATCTAATGCAACAACTTTCCTAAAGATAGCATATGAACACTTGCTAGGATTTCAGTTTTTGCAGAGAGTGCTTATCACTGCACCAGCAGGCATTTAAAAAAAGCACTGATCCCAAAATCAAGGGTTTATTTTCAATTAAGTAACAACTTTCCATAAGGAGAAGGAGAAAGATGTCAGAAAAATTCTTTTAAAGCATTTATGGAGATTTATTCCATGTCTGATATTAATGGTTGCAAGTTCATTTTTCTCGATACTTCTTGTGTCCTATTCAACAACTTTTCACATCTAAAGAGTTCTAACTTACACTTTGCTGTCCCACGTTGGCAGCTCTTGTCAGCCGAGCGGCCCAGCGAGCGCAGCTCACTGTACTGCAGTGTACTGTCTCCGTTATAACTGCGTGTGCGGCTGGAAGGAACCAGCTGAAACAGGTTCTCCTGTGGCATGAAGCTGCGCGGAAGTGTCCTACGACCTGAAAACACACATATTAAGAGGAATGGACGTATTAATGGCTTTGCAAGCACAGACCGCTGCTTTCTTTTGTTTATCCTGTGAGTGAGTTTCACACTGTTCTTTACTCTACAGGTGCTGTGCTTCGAGTGAGCTCTCGCCACTTGGTCCCACTTCCCCTTAGACAGGAAGCAGGGCGCTGTGTTTTCATACAAGTTCGGGTTCACCACAGGGAAACGTAAATCACTGCTAGCCAAGGTTAGCCTCTGAGTAAGCAATTACTAGCAGCTGCCTTGGACAGAAAGCCAGAACTTCTTGTACCAAATCTGCCCTAAAATGATGCCCAAGAAGTGAATGAAGCTCAAAAATATGCACAGATTTTCAAAAATGTGAGCAGGAGGAAGATCTAGTAGAGGCATGTGAGCATGTGTGTAGTTTTCTGCACTCACAGTATTGTAAAGGGTGTTATTTGTATGTAAAAGTGTCATTGCTGGTATCTTACGGTCTCCATAGTCCTTGCTGCGATTTGGCAACTGGAACTGCCGAGGGAAAGTCCCCCCTTTTCCATGGCGGCCTGGAAGAGAGAGAGCAACACGGCAGAGCTGTGAGTTGAAAAAGCAAAATTTCAAGTGGATGATGTTCATGAACAGGATACAATTAAACATTTAGAGCTTGGTAATTTGTGTTAAATAGGTCTGGGGAAGAGAAAAATAAAGAAGAGTTTTAACTGATCACATCTGAGAGGCGCTAGACTCTTTCGTGCTCCTTTCTGAATGTCAAATCAAACGCAGCGGGATGGAAGACAGCTTTTCACACGCTGAACAGAGTTGTTGCATCGCCTCACTGCAGCCAAGACAGAAAAACTCAGAACAGCTCATGTGTGCTAGCTTAGCCTTTTAGCTCTGAACCCAGTGGAGCAGTAACTAAAGGCAGGTGGGGAGCTCTTCTGACGCAGGCAAGCGCTGACTCTTACACACTCTCTCACACACTGAGCGAAGAGCAGCGGAGCCACTTGCAATTGAAAGCAGCTGTTCTGTCAGAAGACTGCCTCCCCTAACGCTGTTTCTTTTTTTTTGTGGCTGTATCCCATGGAGACGGGAGTTATTTTTTGTGTTTGGCAGCTCAGGATGGAGAGGAAAAATCTACTCACAGGGAATGGTAAACAAATACTGTAGCCCTCAGCAGGAAGGGCCACACAGCTTTACCTCTGGGAGGGAGAGCGTGTGCATATGCATGTGTGCACGTGCAAGCATACGTGCAGCTGCAGCTATATGAAGCCCCCACAATCCAAGAATGTGTATACATTTTATAGCATGGGAAGTGGGTGCTGAGGGAAAACATGGTGAGATTGCTGTTTCAGTGAGAATCAATTGAGACACTATCTGTCATCCTGCTCCATCTGATCTGTGTTTTGAAGGGAAGAAGAACAGACAAGGAGCCGAGGGACAGAGAGGAATAAGAGGGGGTGGCATCAAGAGTAAGGAAACGATCATAAAAGACAGGAAAGGAGTGATGTCTTTTAGGAACTGGGGTCTGAAAAAATGCAGACAGAGGGGGTAGGTTGAAAACAAAAACAAAAACCAGACAAACCATGCGCGAATGAACCAACCCCTTTATCTCAAACTCATCAGAGCTTTAAGACATGCTGCAGATTCTTCCCCTCTTACCTTTGTATTCAAAGTTGAGGTTCAGGTAATTATTGTCCCGATTGTTCTGCGAGAAAGGAGGACTAGAATGACAAGAGAAGAAAGAGAAAAGAGTTGAAAAAAAGAAAAAGGTTCGCTATTTCATCTGATAATTTTCTCCTTATCTACATAGAAGATTCTGGCTACTGAAGCTGCTGATCTAAAATACGGAATGCAAAGACACACATCAATTGACCTTTAGCTCAAAGTTATGACTCATTTTATCATTGTCCAAAAAAATATATAGATGCATGATTCAACAGGATAAACTATGATAAAACAACATACTTGATACGCAGGTATACAAAATGCTGTGATATATTACAATGATATGATTTGATATGATATGTTATGATATAATATTGAATTATATTAAATCGTATGAAATGACAGGATATGATGAGACAAAATATACCATGATATTATATAATATAATAAATTTGTAGGTCTGGATCCTCTTTTTGTATCTTGACAATTTTTGCGATTTAGCACAATAGAAAAGAGATTGCTTGAGTATTCAATATGCAGTACGATATAATAAATAACATTTTATAAAGTATGACATATAATGTGATGCACAATATTGGATGATAGGATATAAACGGCACAGGATATGACATGACAAAATGCCACATTTGACACTGTATAATGTGACATGATGCATCTTGTTACTGTGTTGAGATACAAAATGTGTCACGATTATTTACATTGATTCTATGTTGTTGCTGGTTTAAGCACCAGCATTGACCAACTAGGAATGTGGCTGATTGCTGGAGAGGTGTTAGAATAATTTCCTGAGCACTGTTGAGGTGCCCTTGAGCAAGACACTGAACCCCCAACTACTAAGTGTTGTATATTGCATTGGACAAAAGCGTTGGTTGAATGAAATTGTAAAATCTAAATTGTACAGCCTTGATCACTTAACTGAATATGATTAACCATGTGGGGGTTGGTTTTGTCATACTATGACACAGTTCCACATCAGCACCAATACATTTATGAAAAACAATTAAACAAAAATAATCTGTATGTAAACAGTTTCAAACCTCAGCCTTCTATCATTAAATGCATCAATGTTAATCCAACCCCCCACCCCCACCCCCCCAGCTGCCTGTAGGCCAGCACTGCCCAGCCAACTCAACAGAGAGTGACGTCTCTGTTGACCGCAGGGCGGCGTGGGGCCACGAGACCCTGGATAAGGGGCACACATGCCCGCATGGAGGGAAAAGTTCCATGCACTCGTTTCCTGCCATTGTTCTACAGCCTGGAGCCCAGATAAGCCTCTGCAGGTAGAGCTGTTTCCGTTCTACTCACCCTCCCTCTCTTACTCTTTGCTCACTTTTCTTTTTCCCTTTGAATCACATTCAGTCTTCTCCCTCTCCTTCCCCCTCCCACTTCACTTCCACTCTACTCTCATTCTTTCACCACTTTTCATTTTCTGGCTCAATTTTTCCTCTCATGCAGCATGTTCTTGCCCACACTTTTTACGTCTCCCACTCAGTCTCTGTTAGTCTCTCTCGTGATAACAGAGGAATCCAGGCGTCCAGATAAGAGTTATGTCGCCATGGCAACAGCAGAGTGACCTGATTCTTTTTTTCCAAATAGGCGACAGAGCGGGAAGGGTCAGGGAGAGCTGCCAACCTTGAAAACTGTTCAAGAAACTTTGTCAAGAGCTTCTGCTGGCTACTGTGTGCTAGTTAGTTAAAACGCACAAATACATCCAAGTGTAGCATTATGATAAAACTACAGATAACACATCATTGCAGATTTACACAACAGTCATGTACAATGACTCACCTGTCCAGTGCTTGATCTATTGATTGACAGCTGCTCGACAGTGAGTTGTCTGCGCTCCCAAAAGGATCCAACATCTGACAGATGTAAAAGCAGAGGGAGAGAGGGTTACAGAGTGCACAACCATTCAAGACAGAATACCGGGCAGTGCAGATAGAGTAATATTTGAAACTGTGGTGTCAAGTCATTTTTCAGTCACTAAGAACTAATTCCCTGCAAAAATTGAATATTAAGGAAGGGTTTATGTCTTATTTTAAGCAAAAAGTAGTCATTTTAGGCTTATTTCAAGAAAATAAAAGACAAAAATGATGTCTAAATTGCTTGTTAAGTGTTAAAAATCTGCCAATTGGTATTGCAGTTGCATTCCTGCCATCAAGTCCAGGGACAAACAGGTTTACTCTCACATTATGGGTCTCTGGGATGAACTCCCCTTCACTGTGGATGCTGGTGTAGGAGCCCTGACGAGCAATCTGTTGCTGCTCCTCAGGGACACTGCCAGGAGGTGGGGACGTTCGACCTGTGTGCAGGGAACCTGTGAAAGTTCAAGAAAACATGAAGGCATAATGATTCAAGAATAGAAGAAGGAGAGAAAGGTAAAGTTCAAGCATTAAGTGAAAAAGGAGTCAAGGTAGCAGAAAGGAAAGATGATGACGAGGGGGCAGAGAGGAGAAAAAGGCATCATAACGTTATTCATGGGTACAAGTTCAACTGTGCTGAGACTACAAGAAATGAATCACTTAACCACAGATCTGCCACCTCTAACCTCAATTACAATGACAAACGCTCCCCTGAGCTACAGCAGAGTCTGAGAACTCGTCCTTGACACAGTGAGAGCTGAAAGTTTGACTGTTACAAACTGAATGCTGGAAAAATGTACAGTGTTGGTCAGTGACATAATGTAAAGAAATGGCTCTAAGAGGAAGTAAACAGTTATGTTTCTAATTGAAATTCCCCTTTCCTGACTTCACTTTTTTAGTACCCTCTCCATCCTTCTCTGCTGTCATGTGTCACTGAGGTGCCCGGGCTCACATCACATCTTCACTCAACCATCCACTGTGACTGCTCTCCTGTCACCTCTCATCTGCCACCACTCCCTCCACTTCTCTCTCTCAGCCTCACTGACTGGCAGCTGGCGGAGGGAATCCAGGGAGAGAAAGGGGCGGGTGATTCTGTACAATTTATAAGACTCGCCATCATGACAGCGCTGATGTTATTGGGGTTACGTGATAGAGATTGGCGCTGACAGCTATCATAAAGCACTTCAGCTGCTATGGGAGAATGCAAATGGGACAGAGAGGTGGTGAGTGTTGGTAGTTTCAGAATGTGTCTGAGGTTGAGAGATGACTGAAACATTGACCTTTATGGACAGACCTGATATAAGCTGCGTGAAAAGACTCAGATATGGGAGGCAGGGGAGAGCTCAGTGTTTCAGAGAGAAAAACAAACCTTCACACTGTGTTTCCAAACAAGTCAGGGGGGACAACAGAGCTGGACTGTTCTGTGTTATCTCACCAAAGAGCATGACATGACAAGAAAAAGGGCCTCTGAGTGTCTTAGAGGACGAGTCTGACACTGTCTGACACATTTATTTTCATGCCTGAAAGTGAAGAGATTACTATCACCCCCATGTCTGTTCAAAACTTGAATTAAGACAAAGCAAGAGGCGAGTTAGCATGGTTTGTTACTGTTAGAGTGAAGCTGACCAGTTTAATTTTTCTAGTTTTTAAGGTAGCTATTTTGACCATTATTGGAATTTTGTGGAATATTTATTGGTTCCATATTTATTAACAGTTCCATAACTAAAACAATGCACTAGCTAGCATTATTTGTTACTGTTAGACGATAACCTGCCTAGCCTGACTCTGTCCAACAATTGCAAATTATGCCAGCTGGCTAAGAGGCTTTTGCTGTAAGAAGTTTGTAATGGATGTTTCTTATAAAAAAATCCAGCAAAAGTCAAACCAATTAGCTTTTAAATTAGGATGCTATAAATTGGCTTAAATTGTTTTGCCATGAGAAAAGAAAACTATTTTTATTTTTATCATGATGTGATATGGTTGGACAGCTAAACCATTATCTTCCAGCAAAACTAACAGCAGTTCCAGCTAATTTTTTTTAAACTGACTGGAATAGGAAATTGCATGGTTAAAATGTACCTATCTCTAAATCACAGCAGAACATAAATTATACTTTTGTCAAACTAAACTGAGTAAAGTGACACCACATCGTGTAACAGCAGCAAGTCCACTAAATAAGCCATCTAAATACAAAGAGTGGGAGAGGGCTATTTGTTAGCAGCTATAGTTTTATTACAAAAGTCTCTTTCTTTTGCCTTTTTTTTCTACAATGTTTATTTTCTAAAAAGAAGCTTTTGCTCCGCCTCTCGGAGCTTTAGGTGATGCTAAGAGAATTCCTCAATATAACTCAGCCTGGCCCCGGTATCCAGATCAAAACAGAAAAGAACAGTTTGCCAGGTCTTAACTTATAATTACTCTATCTTGTTTTTTTTTTTTTTTTTTAAATTGAAATGATAACTATCCTCATTGGGGTTTTTTAAAATCTTAGACAGACTAACTAGCTGACTTCTTTGCTTACCTCTTCTTGGCTAGCTAAGCTAGCTATCTTGTTCTCTGTAGCATCATAACACAAAACAAAATGAAGGAGTTGTGAATTCCCTTTTCTTTTCAACAGTAAACAGAAATGCCCTTCATATCATTGAGCCATCTCTTTCAGTTGAGCATCTCCAGAATTTAAGTGCTAACTGCGACCATATCAAGGTGAAGATGCAGACAGGGAGCTGTTTGGTATGGGAGCAGAAACTTGTCCTTGCTTTGACATCTCACTGGTTGTTAAAGTTGTCACTTCCACCTTCAATTTGCATTCTTTCCTTCTGACAAAGCATGTCCCTCATCTTGCTATTCACGTTCATATGACAACAGCATCTCTCTGTGTTGTAAATTCACGCTGACAGTCCACCCTTGAGGCTCTAGCAGGTGGAAAAAAATTCTGCATCAGAGGTTTCGACTGGGTTTTTGAGAAAAAAACTTCTTTTTGTCTCTTAGTCCTGTTTCAGCCGCCTTAAACTGCAGTCAGTATTTCTGTTTCACTGTGCCAGCTCACCTGTTGAGTGTTTACGCACTCTCTCTGAGCCCTTCAGCAGGGAACCCTTGAGATCTCCCAGTGACCGTGATGACTTCATCTCGCTCTGTTTGTCTCTACTGTTCACCTGTAGGTACTGTGAAGAGAAAAAGTACAAAGGAAGTAGGATGATGAGAAAGAGTTTGGGGAAGGAAAAGCATATCGGATTACATCATTGTTTAGTTACATCATCTAACACAAGACAAACTTCCTCTAAGTTGTAAAGTTCAGCCCACAGAAGGTCTGACTTCTTCATCTAAAGGTCACAAAGATCAGAATGACTTTATGGGCCTGAATTTACGGTGTCATTGTAATTAACCTGCAAGTGTTGGCTACTATCAATGCACTGACTCATTACACTTCAACTGAATCATCTATTTATTTTTTCTACTTTCATGTCTTTCAAAAGTGTGAAGAACATACATGGTTGTTCTTGGGCGTCTTTAGCAGTATTCTTAGCAGCCCATTGGTCCCTGTGCTGCAGCCCAATGTTAACACCGCCTGATCGAGGTCCTCCTGGGTCTTCATGGGTAACAGCAGCTGAAAAGGACAAGAAAACATACGACACATGACCTTTAAATTCCCTATTATTCCATGTTGGCGCCATGCTAAGTACGTGTGTAGTCATGATATGATGCAAACCTTTATGACCACATTTTCCACCTTGATAATCTTACTTTTATTGCTACTTCTTGCCATTTATGCCACTTTTCCAACTTAGTTTGTAGTTCTTTCAAAGTTAGTTTTCAACAATTTGGCTCTTTAGTTGATTAGGGTTGTAGAACATAAAACATCTACAGCAAAAAGAAATGTATCTGGTATTCTGACACATTTGGGTTTTAAGAAATATTGCACTGTCCGCGATCAGAATATTGCAGCAGGCCATGTTGCAAATTAATCTAATTTGGGACTAACTGTCCAGCTCTAGATTACTATACCTCTTTTTCCATGAAGTACATGTCCATCTGCTGTCCAAAGGCCTCAGTCACCTTCTGCAGCAGCTCCTTGATCTTCAGCGGCCTCTGGAACGGGATGATTCTGGGACAAAAAGAGGTCAGAGGTCAGAGATTGGAAAATAGTTGCATGTTTAGCTTAAACTTCTACACAAACTCTCAGGTGTTTTGATGTTTTTTAACACAGGTGTAGTTGGGAGCAGTATTAAAGATGACAAATTTATGACTGTCGAGGGAGAAATGAAGAGGTCAGGTGGGTCAAGGAGAGGAGCACGCTGATGTTAGGGGAGCAATAATCGAAGCAACGATAACACACAGTGCCAGCTCGTTCCCCATGATAAATATGAATGTCTCATTTACTGAACGCCTACGTGTATGACTGTGTGCACACTATGAGCTTATCAGAAAGTGTTTGCAGTGAGTGTATATACGAGTATGTGTGTGTTTGTAAAACTCTACATGCATGAGTGTGCTTCCCAATCAGTGTGTGCATCGGCCACTGTTTCAACACCACTGGGCCTCTCCACTAAGCCAGCACAAAGGCAGATGGGAAACTTCCTGAGAGGAAGGGGGGGGGGGTAGAAAAATCTGGAGCGGCAGCAAAAGCAGCAGGATGTGTGTCTTTCCCTCCTCTTTTAAAGAGTGACAGAGTGAAAGATACAGAGACGTGGAGATATTTACAGACTTGTGAGAGAGAAAATACAGGAGACAGCCTGACAAAATAAAGGAGGGAGAGAGAGAAAAAGGAGGAGAGAGAGATTCTCTCTGGCATTTTCTTCTGCTCTTTCTATCTTTCTTTCTGCTTTTGAAGAATCCACAGCCCGCTATCTCTTTATAGTATCCTGATAAAAGGGCTTGTTTTCATCCCATCATTTCCTCATCAGAGGCCAAAGCTCTGCCTATCTTAATGACTGCTCATTGGTTCCCTCATTTGAGGAGAGGATTCTGGGAATAGGGAGGCTTGCAGATCAGAGGCGAGCAGCAGCAGAGCTAAACGCTCCACATCTCTGTTTATACTCGCCGATGATTTGTCTGATAAAGAGCTTGAGGGATGTGGAGAGGGGGCAAAAAGGGGGGGAGTGTGAGGATGCTGCTCAGAGAGATATGGCCTTCCTTCCTCTCTGCGAGCATGTGAACACAGATTTGCAGAGTAAAAAGAATGCTTTCACACATCCCGACACACTCTCTCTTTCTTTTTCCCTTTTCTTTCATGGACACAATTACAATCAAATACACAGGAAAAAATGTCTGGCTCTGTTCCTTTACTCTCTGGCAGGAGACCCTGAAGCAGAGCCGAGGGGGTGTAAAGAGAGACACAGAGCTCCGATTTTCTGCCCCAAACCTTCAGCGCTTGCCAATGAAAAGAAGGACGGCCCAATTAGATTCCATTGTGGACAGACAACACGGTTATCCTGACTCAGGGACTCCTCATACCTCGAGTGCTGTGGCTGCCGTTCAGACGGGCTATCGTGTGTAATCTATCGGACTTCATTGTGTAACACTGTTACTTGAAATATGATCAAGGTTTTTTCTAAAAGCATCAGAGTTTAACCAGTTTTAGAAAGAATAACAACCAGTGATAATTTAATCATTAAATAAGTGACACAGAATTTATTCATAACTGCCTAAATAACCATGTCCTGAAACTGGACTAGGAAAATAGCTTTTCTCTTCAGTTTAAGAGGATTGTTAACATCTGAGTAATAATATTTAACATGTAAATAATGCACTTCTATTTCACTGTGAAAAGCATTTGTTATGATTATTTTGTAGCTGTCTGTATGATGTTCTGATTGTTTTTAACAGAGGCAGTTTTTGTCTCCTGCCCATGAAGCCTAACTATGGTGCAGCTAAATGACACTGTCCCTGCAAAATTAACTGGTAAAACAGAGGGGGAAAATGTTTTATAATTCCTGTAAGTGATTTTGGGACATAGTTTTGAAGATTAAGAGAAAAACTCAACCACAGGCAGATGAAGCCCACTAGCTTAGATGCTAAGTTATGTAGATTTGTGTAAAACTTGTCCTACAAAACTTGTCATATAAAATTTTTGATGCACTTTTAGTCTCTTATTGTGTATTTCTTCTAACTTTATGTGTGTGTATGCATTTTAGCTTTCACTATTTGAATAAATTTACACACACACACACACAAAAATATTGTCAAGGAGCAAGCTAATTGAACGAGTTTAGATGCTCTTACATGTAGATTTGTTTAATGACATTTACTGGTCCACATAAAATCTTTTATGAGTTTTCCTTTGTCCTATAATGTGTGTAGCATGATTTCTGTGTTCTGTGTTAATTATCTTTTGATATGTGAATGAATTCTCAAAAATAAACAGAGGAGGCATGAAGAGCAAGCTAGCTAAACTAGCCTAAATGCTCCATCATGTAGCTTTGTTTAATGCTAAATACTCGTAAAACTTTTATGTGACATCTATTGTCATGTAACATATTACATCCATTTTATGCTTTTTTTCAACCAGAAATAGAGCTAGCTAGCCAAACTAGCTAATATATTTTGTTTAATGCTAAATACTTGTCCACAGATAGACAAGAAAAAACAAAACAATATGGCATTAACTGATTATCTAGGCAACTTTGGGAGATAATAAGTTATAACAATGGTAAATAATACTGTTGTGGGACAACGCTAGCTAGGTATCCCTCACAATTTCTTCCTTTTCTGTCTGTTCCCAGAAAAATAGCTAGCTTAAATCAGCTTAATGCTACACTGTGTCCAGCTCATTGCTTACATTATTTGAAACCATTAAAACTGAAGCCTTTAAGAGCTTATTTGATTGAAGATTCCATCTCGCTTTAGGAAAAGTTATTTTAAAAAAAACTTGAAAATTTGGACCAGAGAGCTGAAACAATCAGATGAAAGGAAACACTCCCTTGCACTAATATGACTCAGCATTAGCATAACATGCTGAAACTTCAACCAAATAAATCAATGCATTAGTCATACTCATTATACAATGTGATATTATTTCATCCCTTGGGGTTACAAACTAAGGATATCCTACTGATTTCCAACACAGATCTAACTCAAAATGAAACCATTGGAGTCTGGGCAGAATAACAAGGAAATAGCAAGCGGACAACAGGACAACAAAAGGAGAGAAGACAGTGAGAGTGTGAATTCAGAGTGAATTAAAAAAAGCGATAAAAGGTAGCAGTCAGTTCTGGGAAAGGAGTGTGGTGAAAGGGGGGGCTTGAGAGAAAGCGAAGAAGACTAGGAGACAGAGAAATAAGGGGAGGCAGAAGCTCAAAGAGACAGGAACATAAAAAACTTGTCTCTTCCTCTGTGGTAGCCAATTAGGGCTGTGAAAATGTGGAGAAGGCCAATGTGAGACCATATTCTCCTGGAGGAAGGTGTGGTTTTCCTTTTCTTTCTCACTCTTTCTAATCAAAGCTTCACTGAACCAACATCTGGACCATGTTCTGAAGAATCAAGGCAATTATTCTAGTATGTTCTGGTCTGTCTGCCTCTGATGTACTTTTTCCATTGGCACGGCACACTCCTGTGTTTGTCATTCCCCTCTAAGTGGTTGTTGGGTTGTTTCATCTGGACCTGGTGTGTCTGTGAACTTGGACCTCTCTCAGGATGCGATGCCAAAGGACAAGGACTTAAAGGACTCACACAGCATCCATACAAGGAAAGACAGAACCGCATCAGACCAAATGACAATCCGCACCAAATAAAGCCTTTCCTGCTGAAGAGAGCTGTTTTTTATACTGTGGCTTTCATAGTGCTCCAATCTGGTAAACAAACTCTGAGGCACCTTGGTGGAAACATTACTCGTGAGACTGTCTGCAGACAGTGAGTGTAACCATGCCTCGCCTCTTGAGTGAGTCTGAGGCTGGAGGGTGAAGGATTTGGAGGACGAAGGAAAAAGCACAAGAAAACATTGAGGATGGAGTGTTAATGTGGGGTGTGCCTGGAAGACGGGACACTGGGTTGAAATGGCACTCTCTGTTCTCTCTTCTTTTTTTTTTTAAATATTTGTTTCCTTCTCAAACGTCCCATTCGAGCCTGAAACACAAGGCTGCCGCTAAATGTCAGAGCTGGAAATTTTCCCTCTCTTTATGCCGCTCTGGCTGCTTAACAGCAATTTCCCCTTGACACAAAATCCCAGGCATGGCAAAGCATAACAAAACAGATCCGAACCGAAGAGTTAAGGCTTGGACAGGGGTGTAGAAACAATAATACGAGTGGTTCCAACGTACCGTTTTTCTCTCTCATGCTCCAGCTTGACTCTTAAATCCTGTTGAGAGGAAAAATAACAACAGAGGGGAGTTATGGAGGTGGAAAGTTAAAATGATTCATGGTTGTGTGTGGGATTAAGGCTGCTGAATACATGACAGCTATAACTGGACAATGAATTCAAGCGACCAGAGGCATTAAAGTGATACATATTTATGTTGATAAATTAAATCCTATGAAACAAAGACAGATTTGTTCTTCGATGTGACTCAAGATGGCATGACACTACGCAGGTTTTCTATTTACAATGGCATTACCCCTGGGAGCAGGAATCTGGAGGAGCCTGTAAGTCTGTGTGAGGTCAGGCTGATAAAGTGACAAACACTGAAGCACTGACATCACATCAGTGAACGCCACTCGTTAAAAATCAGGGGTTTGCCCCGACTGATAGAACCGGAAAACTCTCAGTGCTTTTCACTGTTTGTTTATGTCTCATCATAAACATCGAGAGGATCTACCAATTATCATTCCAGAGAGGAAACAACAGCATGAGGAAACAACACCAGAGAGACAGACAAGGTGAATGAGGAGAATGAAACCCTGTCAGAAATAGTCACATTAATTCCTTTACTAACTCCAGATTTTGAACCAGCAGCATATTAAGGCTGCAATTTTCTGAGTTTTGGTGCAGCAAAACTAATAATCCTTTGAATTCCCCTGCCAGTGAGTGTTATTAAATGGAGCACACCGATATTCATAAAGAAGACAGTAGAATGAGAGACTCTTAATAAGCTCCTTTCCGACAGCCTTCACCTGACTTTGGCAGCTAGCAGCTTTCAATCCGACTAAATGATTTAGAAAAAAATCTAAAAGTGAATCAATGCTGAGGTTTTTGAGTAAACCCAGAGTGACAGTCAACGCTAAACACACTGCTGTGCCTCTGCTGTGTTTGATTATTAAACTGCAAGTAAGCCGTGTGTTTGACAGCTTTAGTGGGATGCTCGAGCGAAAAACTACTCTCGCCCCCTGTGGATTTGAAAGGCGGCTGTAAAAAGTTTATGGTTGAGTCTGTCAGGAGGAACAGCGGCTGCGGTCAGGCAGCAATATGACACAAAAGTTTAAATGTAGGAAAGTTTAACAGCACAATCCACGTCTTCCCTGTCCTTTTGAATAATCAGCATGTCTTTATCCATCTGTAGGTGATTGGAAGGACTAAGATGAGTATTTTTAGGCTTACAGTACTCTATGAAACATGTAGTTGATGTTTGAGAACTCACTTCCCTTTTTTAAATCAATAAAAGTCCATTCACAGTCACTTTTTCAGCTTTCTCTGGGTAATACATACCTGTTTGTAGAGTAAGGTTCTGTTCTTCGGCTTATGGCTGTTGTGCTGGGTGTAGCAGCGACCCAGCGCTGCCAGGTCCTTCATGATTGAGTTCAGCGCCTCTTCGTCATCTAAAGAAAAAGACATCCGAATTAAAACCACTTTTACTCCTTTTGGATAAAAGCTAGGGATATCTAAAGAGTAAGATGACCTGAATCTGTTTTGATAATCCAGCCGTTTATTTCAGCATTTGGTAAATTAAAAGTCATGGAGGAGTAACAGTTGTATAAAGTCTGGTTTATACTTATGCTCAAGCATTTAATCAATGACCTAACTTACGCCATCAGTCTGCGCAGCCCTTTTCCAGCAGAACCATACATGCGTAGCTTGATGAGCACCTCATCCAAAACACAAGCCCTGTGACTGGTCCACTGAAATAAATCATATTTCCTGAAGCATTTCTGGAATCACTGCATACCAAATTGGAGTAGTATTATGGTCACATCAACGGAGAAGTTGATGCGACCGTAATACTACAGACACAGAAGCCTCTACGCAAAGCCTGACATGAGCATCACCCCCATTGCAACTACGTGTTGGACAACACTGATTACAAGCCCTGTCATTGGTCCCTTGTGTTTCCTATATTTACAACATTTTCAAAACCAGTACACATCGGCCTCCCCTATATTCTTCCTTATAATAGGAGCCAGAAGCACTACCATAAACTGAAAAATATTCTGGCTTAATAAAATAGTGCGCTCAAAATTGCAGTGAAAAGGCGAGCAGAAATCGTAACTAGGTCTGAATCAGACAATCTGTCAATCACACAGACCTGACTGCCCTGCTGTGTTCGTACTATAGAGTGAAGTGGACACATTGATGCAAAAGTATATTATGCCCCTGTTGTGTATGAGCAATGCAAAAGAGTAAACAAGACTTAAGAAGCTTGCAGGAGTCTGGTTTTAGAATTTGCAATGTGGTTTTCACATTACATGATTATTACACTACCTTCAAACAAAATACATTTTCATCCATACTACTACTAAATCTTTGTCCCCTTTTCAAAACCAAGGTGAAGAATTCCAGCACTATTACTGTGGTTATTCTGATCACTCTCAAACTCTGTACTCTGCATACAAAAGCCGGGAAAGAGCAAAGGTGTTTAATTATGCAGCATGTGCGTCTACCAAAGGCTGTCTCAGGGGCCAACGCAGTCGTGTGTGTGTGTGTAGCCTTCATCTCTGATATTAAACACTTGATTTTTTTAATCCACATAGAGATTTCAGGAACATAATTCTTTGGTTGTAATTTTGTTTCATGTAATCAGACAGATTGATCTTCTTCTCTGTTTGAGATTGACTGAACTAAAGCGGCTGCAGGCTTCAACATGAGCTGAGCTAATTGACTTTGATGGAAAAGTCAAGTGTGTCTCAAATTCATTATTCACTCCTTGCAGGGACAAGCCTATCATTCTTTAAACACTTAAGATTCATTCACAAAATCTGCACGTGAGAAAAAAAAACCCCTCTTCTGATGATTCTCCACTTCTCCCTCACTTTGCACTTACTGCTGCACACGCTTGAAAAAAACACACTCGGGTGTGTAAAGGAGGCAATCATGCAGATGAGCATGTCAGGCATTACCATATCAAGAGACTTTAATAACACCAATTATCTGAGCGCGGTGATTACAATATAAAGAAGAGGTCATTGACCTCAGCTCCTGCCGGCCTCTCAGATGAGCCTCTGGTGCATTCATCAAAAACACACACATCTCGTTCATAAGAAAACCAGGCCAGGTGTGTGCTATGCAAGCAAACAGCACCTGCAGGAAGAACTGCATTTTTCAAAATAAAAAGGAGATCTGTGTTTGAGACACCTCAGGGAATGCCATTCATAGAGGCAGTGTGATGGCAGTCTGGCAGCAGATGGGGACTGAGGTGCTATTTGATCTTGATCCCACTGTACAGCCCTCACAGCCAGCTGTTCAGCACAGTCTAAAGGGGCCAGTCCGTTAGGGTTCACTCAGGGGACACATGTACAGACTCCCCAACCAACGTCTTCTCCAGCCCACGGCTGACCACCAGGAAGAAGGCCAACTGCTGATACAGGTTTGATTCAGTTTTGATGGTCTCCATGCTCAAACTTATGTGGACGCATTCACTTTATTTTTCATGCTGCTGGCATTCCAACTGGAGAAACTGAAACTGATTGCTCTTTGAAGGTCAATAAATACCACACGAATGGTATTTCAATGATGTCTTTTTTACAGAAACTGCTTAATCTGTTTTTAAAAAAATTCAAGAATAATTTTAAAGCTCCTTTGAAGAACTTTGTTTGTTGCCGATAGGTGTCAGATGATATGCAAATTACTCTGTTTCATATTGCAGTGTACTGCTTTATGTTTCTTAATTAATATTTATAACTAAAAAAGGTTTTGCTTTCTCTCACTACTTTTACTTAGACTTGTTCGTTGGGATAACCATCCGTGAGGAAAACGCTAATTGTTGGACTCTTTTGGCTTCCATTGTGGCTACATTTCCATTGTGTTGTGGCATTTGCATTTATGTTGTAGCTTTTGCCTTCTTGTTGTGGGATTTGCATTCATATTGTGACTTTTGCAAATCATGTGACACCCACTGGCCACCCTATGTAAGTCACATTTTGGGACAATAAATCTCAACCTGCTTTCTTTCTTCAGTCAGTTTTTAAATAGCAATCACCTTATGTTGCAAAAACTAACCATCCCTGGAATAAGGTAAGCACAACATCATCATACCAACAATATTACTGAATAAACTAAACCAAGACCAATAGACTGTTTTACAGTGTGTGCACTCAACACAGCTTTACCAATAAGTTACTCCATCCTTGAAATATTTTTCAAAAAAAGTCAGCCCCTACTGGCTCTGGCACCATCAGTCAGCAAACATACACTGAGCTTCAATCACATCTGCAGCCAAGCTCAGAGGTGGAGGTCCTGTTTGACATTCCTAATATAGCAGCCAGAGTGGAATGAGTGATGATGAACTCTCCTCTCTGCTGACCGACACACCCCCTCCACTTATGGTTCAGTGAAATAATGCCGAGTGATAACACAAGTTACACCCACAAAGTCTCCACCCACACAGCAAACAGTCAAAACACAGAGAGCATGAGTGGGTGGAATAATAATCCTGGAAGCACCTATAGGACATTATGCTAAAACACTAAAATACTAAAGCACATCATAAATACTGATATTAAAGCTTAATTATAGATAAAAAGTAATTTGTTTCCTAATCTAATGCAGTGGCATGCCATGATTGTGCAACATAAGCACATTCTTCTCTGGGGCGACCAGTTTACAACTTCATGCGTGGGATGTTTGAACGCGATAAGGCCAGGTAACTGCAAGACGGCTGAGTCACTTCTGCTGTCTTCTTCCCTCAGTTTATTTAAGATACAGAGAACGTTTTAGGTGAAAATGACATCACGCCTACACATTTTAAAAACCTTGCGTACCTTAGCACACACAAGCCAGACAATGTTCTGTCATAGCAGAGCATTAACAAACCTGAGATTCACTGCCAGGACTCACAGATTAAAATATAGGCTGTCAGGAGCAGTGGATGACTAACTGCAACAGCAGGCCTCTCCTTTCCAACAGGAAGGAACTGAGTCACTGTCTCTGGTCTTCAATACACTAAACTGGTCTAACCACATTATTCCACAGCAGGACAATTATGGATTGACGTTTCAATCAAATATGGACTCAAGGGTTAGAAAATTTGTCCACAGCAGTTCTGTAACCACATTCAAACACGCTGCTTTTGTACTATTTATATGAAAATGGAAAGTTTTCTTTTTTTCAAAATAAAGCACTTGGACAGACAAAATAGTGAGAAAAAACCCTCACTGTAACATATCATTTACCCTCCTAATACCCAGAGTCTCTAGTATTGGTTAGTGGTGTATCCTGTTGTATCATTCGTTTCTGAGCTTTGAGCATCCTGTTGTGTGTCAGCCTTATTGTATCTTAATCTGACATCACATCATGTTATATGAGATTGCATTGTGTCTCCCCACTTTGTTAAATTGTGTTGTACCTTATCAAATCGTGTCTTATCTTATTTGCTGCGTCGTATTTGTATGGTTTCATATTGTACTATATAACATCATACATTGTATCTTGCCCTATCATGTCGTATTGTTTCGTATCATATTGTATCTTGTGATGTTTTCTTGTATTACGTGGCATTGTTTTGAATCACATCATACAACATTTGTTTTTGTGTCGGCCTTATTGATTCTTGTGGTATCACGTCCCGTCATATCATAATGTATCCTTTCAGTCTGCATCATGCTGTATCGCATTGACTCATATACCATATCAATCTGAACAGATTTCCTCTCTGAAGTGAATCACTGCATTTTTACTTAGTGACACCTCAAAGTGGCACCGATGACAAAAATTCTGTCTACATCGCAAGGCATTTTGTATTCTTCAATTCATCAATCAATGTGGAACTGCTGTATGGATAATGTCATTAACATGGGCAATATATATGTATGCCAAGTATCCGTAAACATATCAGTGATCTTCTAATCTAGTCTGAACAATCAAGACCACTCAGGTCATGTGGATCAGGTCTGCTTCAAGTCTCCAGAGTCAGAAGCAAACATGGAGAAGCAGCTTCAGCTTTTATGCACCAAATATCCAGAACAAACTCCCGGAAAATATCAGGTCTGATGAAACTCTCTGCTCCTTTAAATTCAGGTTGAAGACTCACTTTTTTAATGTGTTTTACTGACCTTTTCAATGATAGATTGTATGTCTAAATGAAGCACTTTGAATTGTATTCTTGCCAAAATGTGCCGTATGAATAAACTTGCCCTGCCTTGTATCATACTAGGATTCACTACTCTAACCATTAAATGTTATATTTTATTATATAGTTTTGTATTTTGTAAAGTATTGTCATATTACATCAAATTTTCAAAACAGTCCATGAAAAGCTGTTTTGCTCTTATTCAGTCAAATGAGTAGGCTAAGAATGCCAAAACGAGACCCTTAAAATAACTTAATTTGAGGCATTTGATGTGTGTGAACAATTTGCAGAATATACAATTAAATCCATGACTGTTCCCACCCTGTTTTCATTATTTCATAATCACTGCCTCTGTCTCTTTCTAATAGTGTTTTTTTTTATCACTACCTCCACAGGCTCAGAGCTCCAGACAACCCTGAGCGCAGGCAGCAACGGATACAAAACAAACAACACAGTCCTGCATGTGTGTGTGTGTGTCTGTGTGTGTGTCTTTATTTGTGTACATACAGCCTGTGCTGTGACCTATGGAGAATAGCTGGGAAGGGAGAGTGGGAGGGCCAGGCGGCTGGCAAAGGAGGGGGCAGCGAGTGTGAGAACTGCGTGGTGATGGCCGCCTATAAATGAAGTTATTACATCACTGAGGCCTGGTCCGAGGCTGCTGCCAGGATGAGGGCAGCCAAGGCTAACCGCCGGCACAGGGGAGAGCAACCAGCCCGCACATCAGTGCCAGGAGCAGCCACACAAACCAATAACAGGAACTTGAGGAACCTTGTGTCAACCGGACCAAGAATAGTTAACCATTTCTTACTTTTTGCTTCTACACTGAGATGCATGAAGTTCATTTTTCTTCTTGTGACTTTGGTAAAATGTGACTTGAATAAGAAAAGGGGGAATTCCAGGAAGCAGAGCAGAGCAACATTACACAATGAGGCAGATTGCTGGGGATTGCATCATTGCTCTGCATCTTTCTTTTTTTCTCAGGCTAAAGCTAAGGATTGGGAAAGTGGCAGCGGGTGAAATGAAGTTAGAGCTTGAGTCCAAGACAGTTTACAGAAAAGAAGCTAATCATGTGTAGCTGTAACTACTGCTCAATTTCTCAGCTAGGACAGTTTGTAGCTGAAGATGCTAAAAGAAAAGAGAAGCACAGAATTTAAGAGGCCAGTACTGCAACTTGCAAACGAACACAGTGTGTGTAAGGCCCAGCTAGTCTGTGCCTGAGTGTGTGAGATCTGAATGAAGACATTGTGGGGATTTCCTGGTGCAGAGAGACACATCATGGCAAAGGCATCCAGCAGGATTAGCAGCTGGAGCCAAACGTGTCCTCACTCTGCAGCAGCGCAGGCCTTGCTCTGACGCACGACACACGCATCCTTAGATATACGCACCAGCTATGCAGAAGAAGGTCCGCTCTTTACTCTCTCCCTATGTTTGTCGAAACCGTAATACAGCTAATTTAACTGCTAATGGGCGTGACATCTGAACTCCAGCAGCTAATCTTCCACTAACAATAATGATTCTGATGTAATGCAGAGTATTGTGGGTGTGTGACAATAGTGGCGCAATTAATGTTTGCACAAGGGTCATGCTGGAAGTCTTTTCACTGGAGAACGTCTGCAAACATTTCCATTGAGTATCTCGAGGCTGTTACATTCCCTTTCTATGCCTGTATGTGCTTATGTTTCCACTATAGTGTAATGAAACTATAATGGGCTACTAAAGAGGAGCTTTGTGCATACTGCAAATGTGAAAATGAAGTTATTTGACTTTTGGGGAACTAAGCCCATTTGATATTCAGCTTGGAAGTATTTGCATTACTTTTGGAGAAGTCCTTTTGTTATATTAATTTCTGTGTTTGAACATACAGCAAGCTGAAGTATAGTGCTACCTTGGTTTAGTGAAAACACCAAGGGAAGGAGGAATGAGCTACTAGCCACCTTAGCTTACCTCAAAGTACACCTACAAAGCACACTTACCAGAAGAACTTAAGAACAGTTTACATACTTGTCTTTACAAAGAAAAAAAAGTACAACTAGCTTTGAGACTCAAACCACCATAGTTACGAAATAAAAGCAAACAGAGACATGTTAATGCAATTTTAAAAAAAAAATCTTGAATGTTCTGTTACGTTTCAGTGAAATATGCTCATTCTCTTGTTAATATACAGATATTTACACAGCTCAAATTGCTGAGAAATGGATACCCCTTGGTTGCAATGAAGCTATCACTTCAGCTTAGCTCTCTCCACATGTACACATGTAGAGCTTTATTCTTTATCAGGGAAAAACCATAAAAAGCACAAAACATCAACAGACTGTTCTTACAAACCAAACTGTAAGAGGTCAGTTTGGCAGCTAACTTGCTAACTTTCATGTTTGAAATAAAAGCTGAAACTCTGGAAAAAATAAAGCAAACATGCAATATTTGAGCATGTAAGTGAAATAATACAAAAAAATATGTAGAGCTGTAATAGGTTGGATACAAAACTAACAATCACATGCTGTGTATAAAGTTGGCTAATTTTTGGCTAAGAGCGTTCATGCTAGGTGGTGTAGCTAACTTGGAGCACACACAGTGGAGTAAAGTTACATTCCTCTCATAAAGTCCACAAAGATGTCATTTTAGACTTTGTGTGAAATATTATTCAGTTTAAACCTTACTAGGAAGTGGAATAGGTTAGCTTTGTTGCTGTCTGTCACTTGCAGTATTTTGGGACTGTGCACAGTCAGCTAAAGCATCTTTGCTGAGCCTAGTTTAGTTAGCTTAGCAGCGCCTCATATACTTTTTGAATGGAGGGGAAAATGATACCTTAATTTCAAAAAAATATTTAACAACTTTTCATAGAATGAGCTATCGTTTCCGAAAAGTGATGCTTACCTTGTGAGTTCCTGTGCTGCCCGGGTCCATTTTGGAGACCGTCATCTGTGGACAAAAAGAGCCATTGTTCATTAGCAAAAAAGTCCAAATAGCCAGAATGCTTCCATGTGAAGCAAAGCACAATGTGTTTGAATTACACTGTTACTATAACTGTAGTTAGACTGTAGCTGCACATTTAATATTCAAATGTTTATTTACGGGGGTCACATTAACAGGTGCTGTTCAGAATTTAAAGCTACAGGTAGTGTGAGTATGGAAATATGACCGAGGAGAGAAACTATCGTTTGAGGTGAAATCACAGAGTAAATTAGTATATGTGTGTAGCTGACTGTTTTTGTACAGATGTAGGAGTTTGGTAACAATCCTTGTAGGCGTAAATTTAAATGAAAGCAACATTGGAGTCTTGTTTAAACTCAGTCTTTGAATGAGTTACTTGTGTACTGTGCAATTTCCTATAGCTGCACAAAGAATTAAAACCAGTTAAACAGCATTTTTTATAACAATGTACAAAAACAAGCCATCTGGAGCTGTTAACAGCCTCCTCACACTTCCCTGCTCTTGTACATGTGTTATTTTTCTCTCTGCACTGTTCCTGCCAGAGGATGTGTGAGAGGTGTGTATGTTTGTGCTTTGTCCCCAATTGTGCAAGTTCCTGTATGTATGCACTGCATGGGGACCTGCTTTCGAGTACTACTCACCCATGTTTACTGTCATCATCAGGAAGTGGTCCTGTTGAACTTGAGCGCAGAGCTCAACTTCTTTTCGCAGGCAAAAATTTCATCCTGTGAGCCGAAACAAACAAAAACAACTCAGTTTCATCATCCAAGAGCGGTGCCATTTTCCTCCAGCACAGTGCACATAATATTTTCTGTGATTGCACAAAAACAATGACAAAACAGGACGCAGGTGGTAGAACCAACACAAAGGTTTTTTCCAAAGTCACTGTCACTGCTACTGTTATTTATCAAATCTTTATTTAGCCAGGTTGCTCTCTTGAGGTTGACATATCCGTTTTGACAGCTCCTGGCAGACAAATAACAACATGACAGCCAAGTACTGCATTTGATGCCACCAACTCAATTCATCTGAATCCTGTCAATGCCCTGTTGTGTCTTTAGTGGCACTTTGAGAAAAAACAAGCCAGCGGCACTGAAGGAACTCCTCACTGTTTGATGATGAATGAGACTGGTGCACATGAGATCCCACAGCGCGGCAGCAGTCCATGCGTGGGTGTTTGCCTAAACGCCTGCCTTAGGTGAAGATGATGTTCTTCAAAGACGAAGCTGCAGAATGTTTCACGCATTAAGTTTTGGTTGTCACATCCCATAATGAGGAGATACAGTACAATCTTTAACTCTGACAGTTTTGCTTCAGTGAACGTTGAAAGAAATACAGCTTTTCTGAGTTACCTTAGAAACACATCTCATATTGTGCACCATTATTCATATAATAATTTCAAACAACAGGAGTGTTCCCCAACAAAACAGTAACCTGTCACAGTCCTCGAGTTAAGCATGTTTGAGAAATTTAAAACATATCTGTCACTGTCTCTCTTTGAAAGCTGGCTTCACTAAAGGGGAACAGGAACTTGAGAAACAGCTGCAGTGCAGTGCATTGATAAACTTAAACGTGTCATTGTGTTCAGGTTGTGAGCGGATCAAAAGATTGGTTAGGGTTTAAGAAAAGTCAAAAATACTCTTTTAATAAAACACAAACACATCCATGGCTTTTCTCATGTGGGTCTATCTTCAACTGAAACTCCTTACACTGTGCTGCTAGCTAGTTTTTCAACATTAATCCATGACCACAAATAAAACAATCCCAGCTGAAATGCTTAAAGAGAGTGTCTTATGGTTTCCCATGTTGTGAACATGAACATAAATAAGCAATGATGGGTGTTCATACCAAAAGTGTGCAGATTCTGAAACACCACCTATTCATTTACTGTAGAAATCCCTATCTGTTAACTACTCAAAATGACCCATTCTAAAAATAGCATGAGATCTTCATGAGACCTGCTGAAATGATGAGGTCATTATATGAGGACTTTCTCACTGGTTTGTTTGAGGTTGCAGTCCTCAAACACCAAGGACAAACAATTGTGTCTGTCATATCTAAGAGCTTGCCCTGGTTTCACTTCTATGCCTGTGTTTCGATGACTTCACCTCTCTATCAGGCTGTATCTGGTCCACCAATCAGAGGAAGCCTCTGCCAACTACCAGCTTTCCCCAGATGAGTTGCTCATAATTGATATGCAAGCTTTGACATTTGTTTATTTTCAGTATGTGATGCCACCATTAGGGACCGGATCAATTTCTTCACACACTGAAAAAGGACACACAAGGAACCAACAACACCAGGAAATGTATTTTTAAAATAGTTCTTGTACTGAATTCTAAAGAAGAGAGGACCCACAGCAGAGGATAAATATATCATGACAAGTAAAAAAAAGTTCCTTTTGTCAAACAGAGAAGACTCTAGAAACATGTGACTTATCAAACTGGGTTTACAGGTTGTCATAGCTGAGAGTTGTGAGAGCAAACTGAGGGTGACGGCTTGTTGCTACACACACAAAACACAAATTCACAGACTGTGTTGTCAGTGGCTACAGATTCAGAGGTTCACAGTTGTGATAATAGAGAAATATTTGGGATACAGTTGAACAAAAACACTCCAATCCTGCTGACGGCACATTTTAGGGATGAATCTCTGTCCGTAGCAAAGTAAACAGTGAGGTAGGGTCATCAAAATAGTGGAAATTCTGATACTTTCAAAACCATGGTCTTAAAACATTAAAATTTGTGATATCTCTAGGTTCAACAGCATCTCAAGGTAACAAAAAGAAACAGATATTTGCTCTAAAGTTTGGCCAAAAACTGATGAGAGCAAAGAGAGGAGCGATAGCTAATCAACATATGGATCAAGCCAAGAAAGCGAGTATTGTTAATGAAATCAAAGCAGTGAAACTGAAGCTGAGACAATGTTATCCGATTGTTAGAACTTATAAACATGGCATTTTGTTTGTTTGCTGCTGATGCCACTTTTGAGAGCCCAGGAGTTCAGTATTTGGTATAAAGGTATCAAAAACAGTTCAATTGTTGTTTGATTTGTACTGGAACTGTCACCATAATCAAATTATTGACCGTCAGCTCAGTTGCAATGGTTAGAGGAATAAGTATTACATGCATATGTAAAAGGAAAACACAGCTTTCAGTATCAAGTCTGCAATCAGAATTATACAGAAAAATATGTATGGAGTATGTCAATAAAACAGCGCATGCTCAAAACCATTGTTTGTTCTACGAATACAAAATCTTTGGTAAAGCGCCTCCAGAGACAGGATGATTCCCTCTTAAGCATGGTCTGCTTTTGTTTTTCTCTCCCCACTGTCTCCAGTCTCATGTTCTTTAGTGTCCTCAAAGCCTGTACACTGTGTTCGCTATGTGTCCCTAACATTCGGTACAGACAAAAACACTCCAGCCTCTCTCTCTCTCTGCGGGTACACAAATACTTTTACTCTGTGTGTGTCAGCCAGAAAACTTTTCATAAAAGCAATAAAGACGGCCACTGGAGCAATTTACAGCCTGAGGGGCAGAATCACAGGGTGCCAATGGAGTTTGAACAAGGGGAACAGGCTGTAGCGCTGTCACAGGCACAAATCATAGAGCTGATGGATCGGAGAGCTAAAAAATACAGTCCTGGGAGATATGTTTTAGTTGTGACCGCTTTTTAGTAACGGTGTGCACTAAATCCATTACAATGTGTGCAGTAAATATAGGTAAACTTATGTCAACTCCCAAAACAGACTGTTTTTGTTCTGAGGTAGCACTGAGTGAATGAAAATGAAAATGAAAAAATGTCCCAGAAACCTCCTGTCAGGCTGTGCTGCTGACCACACATGAAAGAGATGATGAGCAGTCACGAGACAGGTGGTCTCCTAATACAACACTGCACGGTCTGTCGTGGCTACACACACACACAGGCAAACAGAAGAACAGAGCAGCCCCTGTGCTGTGCCAGCGAGTCACCAGATGGCCCATCTGCTTCGCCCCTCCGCCCAGCAGGACGGCGGGCTACTGGTGCCCACAGATCGCCAGCCCAGCTCTCCGCACGCGTCTTGGCAGGCGGGCGATGTGACAGCCCTGCTTGTTGCAGATCAAATGCTACTCGCTGCTCGCCCTTGTTGCTCTGAAGCCAAATGTCCTCCAACAGAAAAAAAGAAAAGATTTCTGTCTCTTTATTGTATCAGGACACAGACCTATAAATGCAACCACATCCAGAAGTGCTTGTGACGCACTTCTTCATCAAATACGGATAACATCACAGCTCGGGCCAATGCTTCGCTGGCAGAGGCCCCGTCTTTGTCACAGTGCGAGGACTATGCTGGAATAACAGAAGAAGTTAATTAAAAAGAGCACAGCAGAGGATGGGATTTGACGAGGGTTGTGGGGAATTGTCTAAAGCCAGACAAAGCAGAGCCGTGCTCCACGAAATACAAACTGAAATGTTATTTTTACTGGAAAGATTGAGTAGGAGTCACAGCCAAGACTTTGCAGGCAAGCACGTAAATGCATGCGCACGTAGAGTCTGCTTTCAGTTCTGTTACATCACTCTCTAAGCAAGCAAACAGAGATGCTGGCTGTAGATCTCCAAGGGAAACTCCCCCCTCTTTAAGCAGGGGGAAGGCCTGCTCTCCAGCTGCATGGTGGCCTGAGTGGTATGACCTCATATCTGACGACACTCAAGTGGAGTCCCAAAGATGTTATCTTTTCAGGGGTCAGGTTTTAAACTCTTTAACACCACTGGGTGTCTGTAAGGCCATGAAAATCCAAAATAGACTTTCCTTAAGGAGAACTACAAACAGAAGAGGAAAAAACATCTGTAAGAGTATAAACAATGAGGACTTGGACTACTTTAAAACTTTTTCACTGTTTAAGCCACATTCTTCTCTGATTGGTTGAAAGAAAAAAAGAAAAATACATATTCACAGGAATCACAGATGGCTGCTTCAACTCTAGTCCCATCGTGACGCTCTGAAGGACAACACCAGGGTGTTTATACTTTAAAATCTCTTAAAGACAGAGGTAGACATGCTGAAAAACGACTAATCCTCTTCTATATCAGAGTACAATGATAAGATTGTTGCTACTTTCATGCCACTGCAACACACATAAAGCTACAACTAGTAGACCGCTCAGAAAAGCAATTGAAAAGTGTGAGCTTGGTCTAACAAAATAATGACAGAAATTTGCCCCCAAGCACACTCTGTCCTTCCAATTATACACCTTACTTAAGTGATTTAACTCATCAAATCCTTAAGAAGTATTAATATTAACCTTAGTTCAATGATTATTTTATAACTGGACAACTGTGAGAAAACATGAGCTCTCACAATGTATTAAATACCCCATGAGAAGGTATTAAAAAAAAATTAAATCTGGTGGAGTTAAACCTACTAACAGAGGGATTATTTTGCATTTAGACAAATCCTGGCTCGCTATTTCAAGAAGTTAGCCTTAGCCAACATGCTGATAGCTCAAGCTTCTAGTTGTATTTTAGCAGTATACAGACAGTACATAACATAGGCTTATATGATATTGTAATAATTGTGATTTTTTTTTTACTTTACTGCTTCATTTCACAGTAACTTCATGAGCACGAAAGCCAGTGAGACAACTGGAGCATGCACATACAGGCTGAGGAGACGTGCAATGGCTTGCAGAGTTTTCCCTCCACTTGATGTGAATTAATGAAAAAGAATGTATTGACACATTTCAGAAACAAGCACAAGGAATTTTTAGATTGTCCACATTGGAGGACAAAAAGGGCGATTTCTGCAGGAAGCAAAGCAAACTTTAAGTAACGGTTTACTTGGACTTGGATATTTAACACTAACCGTTTCAAGTTTTATGGCAGCTCATGGCATGGGAAGAATGACGCGAAGTAAACAATAAAATGGGCTAGCTGAAGATCAAAACTCAGCCTTCAAAAAAATAAACCAAGAGCCTGTTCTGACTGAAGAGAAATTGAACGCATTTGTGCACTAATGCTGCACATCACTCTGCTCGAACCTGATAACAGCAGGTGAGATGACAGGGCGCTGAGAAGCTGCTCTAACTGTGCAAGTTGTTGCATATTATGTGGTTGAAAATAAAAATGGATGCTCATTTAGATGTATTAATAACATGATTGGGCATAGACACATAAACTTAATTGAACGGCTAAAATAAAGGTTGTATTTCGCTGAGCAAAAACTTTCCTTTACTACAGAAGTTATGCTCAAAGAGCAGGCTGCTAGCTTTAGCCTATTGTTTAATTTTTTTAGCTGTAGAGAAACAAGGGCAGGATTAGTTTGCACATTTCACTGTAGGATAGTTTTGGGTTTTTTTTTTTACCAAAGACTAACTTCTTGACCCCCTGTACTTCAGGTGTGCTTACTTTGATGGAAAACAAAATTAAGGCAAATTACGTCTACTAATTGAAGCTACTGTCACCAGATTTTTATGGCCACCAATAGACGCCTGTAACTATAAATTTAATAATGAAAAATTTAAAAACAAAGACAAAGTTCTTTTTAAAAGGTTTGGAAGGATATTAAAATGTTGATTAGTTAAAAACTAAAACCAACAAACCCCACTCTCGTCATCATTTGAAAACAACAGTTTTGCTGACAGCACAACATCGTATGCAGGATAAATATAAACGCCTACACTTTTGATGAAGTCACGTGTAATTCTTCATAGGCAGAGCAGACAATGCCTGGTAGGCTGTAAAAGTTGCAATATGGGCAGGAAATAAATGGTGATTACTGGGCCTTGGGTATTTAGGTGACTTACTCTTTGAAAAGGTCAATGGCGGGGGTGTTCTGCCGGCTGAACTTTTGCCAAAACTGTTCAGGGGACCAAATGAGTCAGAGGGTTGATTCTGGGAAGTAAAATAATACAGTATGTCCTCATGCGCACTGAGCAAGCCGAGAGACACACTTGAGGATGTCTGGGAGGTGGTAGGAGTGTGTGTGCAGGAAAATGTCACTCCATGTGGGGCCTCGGTGCTCATTAATCAAAGTGTAAGCTCTCCCTGCTTTGTCTCACAGGAGTTTTTCTTAGAAAAAAATGAAGCTTTACAAAGGGACAAGCAGCTGAACAGCTCTGCCCTACATGATAAAAAAAAGCCTTTTTCATGTTATCTAACACTGAATTTATGCTTTAGTGCAATTAAATGAGTTGTCCTTTTGGATTTTAATCCCTTTCTTACACATTGTACACACTTGTGTTTCAACTGTAATTGCATGGTGAATCTAGTTTCACTGTTCATCATGGCACCAACCCAGTGTAAGAGGATCCTCCTCAGTGAAAGTGGGGGCTTTATTAGCTCACAGATAAGTAGATCTGTCTGCTATTACAATCAGCTGCACAACTTCTTCTAAAAATAGCTAAAAGAAGGAGTGATTTTCCCGACATCCACCATATATCCACTCCTTGGATCACTAGAGCCGTACTCTACTCACCAAGAGGAATCCAAGCACAGTCTGTAAAGTAAGCTGTCTGTTTCCATTATGCGCTGACATGCTATTACAAGCTCATTCATTCATTGTGTTTCTCCACCCAAATGCAGCCATGCAAAGACTTGAGCTTGCGGACTTGATCCTGTTTCATGATACGGGATGCCAAACAAAATGTGGCACAAGGAGAAGCAAAGTATCCTGCTCTACCACCAAAGGTCTGTCCGTATGAAGGGCCTCGACTCTGGGATTTTGATCCTTAAGAGGTTGAGTGAGTGTGACAATGAAAAATCCAAGAGCAATTTCATGATTGAATTTCAAGCCCTCTCCTGTCGATTCCAGTTAACTCCACTGCACGGACTACAAACAGGCCCTGCTTTGTTTTTTATTCATGTCGTCACATTTAAATACTTCAAATACAATCTGAATCAAGGATGCCTGAATGGTTACACAAACTTCTCCTCCATCTTTTCCTCTCTACCCCGCTGTCCTTGCAGAGCTGCTGACGGTGTTGTCCTTGCAGCCAGACAAACCGTGCAGACAAAGCTCAATCAGGACAACTTCCTCTTGGTTTCTGTGGAGGGGGGTGGGCTGGACTTCACGGCATTCTTAGAGATAAACAAAGGCGACCCAGACTGACTTCGGGAAGCAGCCGGAGACCCGTCATTGTCTCCTAATTTTGCTTTGCAGTAGACTTCATTTCAAGAGATAAAAGTTTTTTTCCTTTCCAAGTTTATACATTTACACAAAGTGATACGTTGTTGTAGTTTTTGTAATTTGTTCGAACGAGTCTTGTACATCTACCTGTCATGAAGTTTGGCACTATTTTGCGGTTTCTGCCAAACGTCATCTGGGTGTGCTTTGGCCAATGTGCACACCTGTAGTGTGCTGTGTCAGAGTTTCGGCTTTGCACATGAAACTCAAGCTCTGTCACATTGTTTACAACATGCTCTACTTAAGATAAAACTGTTTGTCCTAACTTTTCCTCCTTGTCTCTAAAGGATATTTAAAATTCTGCAACTGGCTTTTGCGTTGTACCTCATACTGTGAAATGTTTCACAATCTGTCCCAAGACCCTGCTTTTCTTTATCTTGTCAGGCTTGACAGTCTTATTTTCTCTCACATATAGAGTCCATTCTTCTACCTGACAAAGTTTAACTGTGTTTCCTTTAGTTTCTTTCACCATGAGAGTTTGTTCCTCAGGTTTTCTATCCACCACAAAGCTCTGATTTATGTGATCTGGGCTGCAGGGACAGTTGCTCCTCTGCCTGGTTCTCCTATCTCTACATCAGTGGAACATAAAGGGACAGTTTCCATTATTTCCTCCATTATAGAGCTCACACTGTACTCCACCAAAATGTTATATTATGTGTCAAACGTTAAAAGGTTTTTGTCCTTGGTCCAGGTCAGATTTCGTTTAAGCAGCCATATGATTTCCAGTCTTGACTGTTTTTAGTCTAGTTTTAGAGCTCTATGTCATGGCATTTATCATAAACATTTATCATGTTTGATCAAAACAACAGCAAAGTAGTGTCAAATCACCTTTTCAGTGTGTTAGCTGTGCTTCAACATGATGTTTGTATCAGAGTTTGAGAAAACGCAGTGTCAATCATTCTCTGTCTCGTCAGCTGACCATTAAGTCTCTGGCGTTAAGTGTTAGTGTGTTTCAGCAGATGGTTGTTTGATGATTGTTAGGTTTAATTCTGAGGGTCTGAACAGGAGATATGACTTCACTGTTTGTCCTCAGACTGATTCACTGCGAGCTGTCAGCTGATTCATAAACACACACAGTATTGAAAAGGATAAATTTGATCTTTTCACCCAGTCACCCCTATTTGTGGAATAACTGCTGAAGAAGAATTTTGGTTTCACCAGGAGAGTTCACTTATTTCACAGGTAAATTCTTCACTTTGTATCGTGCTATAGTATAATAATTATACTCTAAATTTGAAAGATAAGGATTCTAGTTATGTCAGTCAGACATTACAACTGATTTTGAAAGAGGTGGTGAACAGTAAAGCATTGGGAAAAAAAGCTCCTTTTTTATGTGAATCTTTTCTGTGATACTGTGAACATTAGTAGCATCGTATCATGAGTATTTTGCATTATGAGCCTTAAATTGTATTTCTTATTGTATTGTGAGTTGACTATTTTGTTAGATCATGAGTGCATCACCACAAAAAAATAAATTCTGTGACCAGAGGTAACATCTCATCTTTTTCAACGCTTGCAGCAAAATTATGTTACCAAATGAGAACAGAATATACAAGTAAAAAGTGGGTTAATCCTGCATTAACCAAAATCAAGGTACAAGGTTCAATTAATCGTGGTTTTGATTTTTGCCATAATGGCCCAGCCCTAGTTTGTCATCTAAACATTTACCCATCCAAGAGATTAAAAAAAAAAAAAAAAAAAAAACTGTCTAGGCAATGTGGTAGACTGACAGTTGTCTGACATGCTTTCTAGTCATATACAGTGTCTAATTAAGCTGTGTCAACATAACAGAGGATGACTCTTCATCACACCTCCTGAAAAAACTTGTTGGGCTTTCCAGTATCCAAGCAACAGCAACAACAGCAACAACAAGCCTTCAAGGGAAGAAACAGAGCATGCTCGTATGAGTCACCTTGACCTTTCACCTCCAGCCCCTCTGGTCAGTGGGCGTCTGGCAAGTGTTCAGGCTTCTGTGAATCTGAAGGCATGACTTCACACTCCTCACAGAGAGGAGGAGGAAGAGGCTGCGTTTGCTCTGATTGAGACACTCAGCTAATGACTCGCAAAAAACAAGCCAGCATGAAGACTGTCAGGAGAGTTGACAGCAGGATGTTAAGGAGAGTTAATAGATGAGCTCTGTGTTCTTGTAAATGGGCTGCTGGGAATTACAGCCTGTGTGGGCGAACGGTAGTGAGCATGCCACGTTAGGGACAATGTATAGTGAGGTGGCTGATGTTGCAGAATTGAACCCTGAGAGGCTCAGCAGGACCAGGCAGGTGTTATATTCCACTTGAACAAACTGCTCACTTTACATCAACAATCTTTATACTTTACTTTGAGAGTGATTGCATTCAGCTAAGTTGTAGTATGCAGTATCCAATATGTAACTAAGAGCAGAACACAATCCACAGCATGAGTGTTCTTTTACATTGTCTGTTTTGCCTTTTGCCATGGTTAGCACTCTGGTCTAAAACTATGAAGTCAAAGGGGAAGTGCAAAAAACTGCAGTGTCCACTTGAGAGTGGCTGCAGAAACCACATTCACACCAATTATAAAAGCTGATTCTTTACAGCAAAGTAAACATGTTTACAACCTGGATCAGAAAAAGGTTCAGATCTGAGAGCCACATTTCTTAATATGGACACAATGTCACGACTTTCAAAACAAATTAACATGAATTTCACCCAGACAGGCTTCAATATTCTGTATTCGAAACAAGCATTGCATTGCTGCTGTGACTGTGAATTTCCCCTCGTGGGATGAATAAAGTACATCTTATCTTATCTTATCTTATATGATGAAAAGTTTCTGCCAATGATGAAGTTCAGAAAGATTAAGCAACAGCCTGTCACATTAAATATTTTCTTTAGCCTCTCAATCTTATCTTGACCATTTCTGCGTCATCCTTCTTCTCCTCTTTCTTTTTTCCCCTTTTTTCCCTAAAATTACTTCTATCATCAGCTGGATATGATCATAGTTCTCTAGAATCTGCGGTAAGATGCATAAATATACTTCAAGGCAGCTGTCCTCTGTGTAAGAGTAACAGATAATCATTTGACCAACAAGAATCAAGTATTCAACACAACTGTGTGTTAGTATTCATCACACACGTCCAAAACTTTTTCATCAAGGGGAAAAACACTCACTTTGAAATGACAAACAGCTCTTGTTGGGCTGTTAACTCTCGTTTAAGGTCTTTTTCTTCATTAGGCCCATCAAAACACAATAAAAACCATCTCTCCTGTCTCTGTCTGGCTTTTTAACGGTGGGATCATGTCCCATTATCAGCCAAATGGATTGTTTTGCTTGAGGCACACCAGCCATATCTGTGGGCGGTTTCCACATGGCAGTTTGACTCGCACTTTAAGGCTATTTCAGAGCCCCCCCAGGAGGGGCACGCCAATATGCTGATAAACTCATCTGTCAGTTTGCTGCTCAGACTCCTGCGAGTGCTATTCACACTGATTTGGCTTGATGAACACGATGGCCTCATTAAAATCTAATTTGGCGGATTATCTCAGAGGTCTGCCATGGCTGGGATGAGTGGCAAGATGTGGCTCAGCATCCTCCTGAGTTTGACACAGCAGAGACCTCAGTTTGGACCCCAAGAGTTTCAGAATGCAGAGATGGTGAATGGGAGGAAGACTAGGGAACGTGAAGGATTATTCAAGACAAGATAAGAGCTGGGGAGTCCTTCTTTCAAGGAAATGTGGATCACAAAGGCTCAGTCTGACAGCAGAGGGGAAAAGGATACAGACTATGAATGCTAGTAGAGGGTGAGAGTGAGTTCCTAAAATCACACAAACTCCTTCAGACATGCAAAGTACAAAGAGCATTTTACACAAGACACAACCACAGATCATTAATTCAAAACTTTATACATCATTAATATGCATCTTTGTCTAAAAGCCACTCTTTAATGGCATAAATAAGGTTCCAGATGAATAAGTGGTTATTTAAACTATTATTTTCTTTAAAAAATATTTGCATTTGGTTCCTATTTTGATGTTTAAAGTCAGAGTTTCTGCTTGCAGGACGCTGTAAACATGCTGCACATGCTGGTGATTGATTAGAGCAGCACATTCCTGGCTTTTAATTAGCTATAAACAGGAAATAACAGGCCACAGGAACAGTCCTTCCAATAACTGGCGACAAACGAATGGAGAAATCATCAAGACTGGACTCTTACCTTGTTATCTTGGAGTCTCCATGTTTATGTTGTGGCTGCAAGATTCTTGAAGACGACTTATCTGGTGAGAATAACTTCTGAGACTTAATAACTTCTTAGAAAAAAAAAAAAGCGTCAGGAAGAGAAGAGAGAGGAAAATCCCAACAGATGCAGAGCAGAAAATGTTCCCAAAAACAGCGTGTTCTGGTATCCGGAAACTGCGCTCAGTCCGCAGAGATGACAAACACTGAGCTGTGTTCAGGCTCAGAGGTCTCCTCTTCTCCCTGCTGCACAAATCCAGAGCTGCGCTCACACACAGGAGCAAACTGAGACTGTGTTTGAGGGGAAAGTTTTTCTCCGTCGTCCTCCTCTCCGCTTGTCTCCACAAACACTACAGAGACGGAGCAGACTTTATCCTTCGAGCTGCGCCTCTGATGTCAGCAGCAACGTGAGCTCCAGGAAGTGGTGACGCTCTCCGGTGGTGCGTTTCCAAGGCAGCGGCGTCAAACTGGAGGGAGCAGCGCCCCCCTGTGGACAACTGCTGCAAGCACAGCCTCTCTTTGCAGAATCAGAAATCAGCCTTTATTCACTAAGCTTCTTTCAGATGGGGGACCAAACGAGCATGTCCTCTTTTTTGGCCGTAAAATTATGCCCCTGGAGATTTTATAAAATAACCCCAAAATGTCCAAGTTTGTCTGAGCTTGTTCCACAGACCATTGATATTTATAAATCACTGCACTGGGCTACTGGCGTTATCAGAATCAGAGTCGGAACACTTTATTCATCCAGTTGAGAAAATTTAGTAAATTCTTCTGATTTTTCCTGATAATTATTCAGAATTATTCTGATGCACCAACCTCAAAGTCAAAATTTTAAGATAAAAATCATATAATGGGGTAAGAAGTTACAATTTTCAGATAAAATTTGAAATTGTATAATCAAAAATATAAGAGGAAATAGCCGAAATTTTTTTCAATAAAGTCGAAGCTTTAAGAAAAAAAAATGAGATAAAAAGTTGAACATTTGAAATAAAAGGTGAATGTTTTGAGATTAAAAAGTTGAAACTATAAGGAACAAAGTCAAAACTTTATGATAAAAAGAAGAAATTTTTACTTTTAATGTTATCATTTGCCTCTTTTTTCTTTCGATATTTTGACTCAATATTGGCAAAAGAAATTCTTTACAAAGCCAGTTTTACTTCTTCTTTTTTTTTTTGTTTTGACGTGGAAATAAGCTTCCATACATTATTTATTTGTTCATTATAGAAAATTTTCTCTTCAAACAGAAAGGGAGTGTTTTTAATAAAAGTATGGGTTACATTACATGATTATGCAAGATGTATCATTTTGTCCACAAGGGGGCACCAAAATCAACACAAAGGGAAAGCCACTCACAGAGCTTTAACCTTCTTCTCATCTCCAACAGTTTTTTTTTTTTTTCAAAGCTATCTGAAATGTGTTCAGAGGTAAATCACATTGCAAGTTACAGAACAGAAAAGTTTCCTTCGTGTGTTAAAAGGTTCATGTTTTGGAACAGGGATAGCAGCCTTTGAGCTGATGACTATATTCAGTTTAGCCTTTCTGTACGACTCTGCAGCTGCTGACAGATTACTATGTCTATGTCTAATATGCTCTGCTCCATTCAGTGGATTTCAGTGTTTCACAAAGTAATAAACTCTCTTCATTGTTGGAGCTACAGCGTGAATGACTGCTGTATCATTATCCCAGTGGGTTGTTATCAAGTGTTTCCCCACTGTTAACAGACAGGTTAATGTTGGCACAGTTTAAGCAACAAAAATGCATGAATTTTATGCTTGCTGCTCAGAACTCACTTTTTAAAACATCATTGAAATTCAGAAGAACCTCTAGAAACAAAATAACTAAAGGAATAATGAAAATAGATGAACAAATACAAGGGCAGGTAGCTCTTCAACCTATGAACTATGGCGTCAGAGGAGGTAAATAAAACAATATTTTAAAAATTGCACTTAGTTTTTTTTTCATATTTGGTCATAATTGATACATTTTTAATTTATGGATTTTTATTTGTTTCTGTAATGTCATTTCAAGCCCAGGAAGCATAGTATAAGACAGATATCAAGATTTTATGTCTTATTTTAAAGTAAACTTGTCTGATTATACTTCATATGAGCAACATTTATGTGACAAAACCAAAAAAAAAATGTTTTCATTACAGGACTTAATGATACCTGAATTGCTTGCAAAGATTACAGAAAAAATCTGCCAGTGGGTAAAGATCAATTTAGGTGTTTAGTTTCTTTAAATAAGGATCATGTATTAAAACAAGATACCGGTCATTTAAAAAAGACATTTTTCGGGACCTGTATTTCAAATCTTTTTAAGCATTTTGAATATCTTTTATAGTCATTTAGGTGGCTTTTTGTTTTTATCCAGATAAAATAGAGTAGGAAACAAAGTAAGGGGGGGTGAAATGTGAGAAAGAGGCCAAAAAAGTCAAAAACAGCAGGATTATCCTCATTTTATATATCTATTTATTGCCCCGGAAAATCTTCATTTCTCAGCTTGTGGAGCATGTTGCGTAAACATGAGAGGAAGTTTGATCTTTGGATGAACAGACTGTGACAGTGAAGTATTCCAAACGAATACAGTGCTGTTATTATTACACCTCTTTCAGAGCATAATTTTGTGACAAACATACCATCTTACTCTAAAAATGTTACCTTAAGACCAGAGTCACTGATATAAACTACACTGGAATATAAACCTCTGGTAGCCCTGCATCCTCTCTCATACATCCCAAACCTGACTATCAGAATAAATAATCCTCCCCTGACCTTGGCGGCAGCATTGCACTCTTCAGATTAGTTCCACACAGCTCTGTTTTATTGTGATCAGACATCCCCTCGCTCTCCGTGAGACTGCCTGAGTGCAATGAATATCAATTGGACATTTGCATCTCTCTGTGGATTTGCAGTGCTTGTAGATTTCTGTAGCGCTCAGCTGTGGTGTAGACAAACACCACAGGCGGCTGTTAGGAGCATTAACAGGCTGGGTGTGTGCAGCATCGTTGAAAAGACCGTTCCAGGATTCTTTCATTTTGACATTGTGCAAATGGCTTTTAAAACCCCCAAAGTTCCTGAAATATCTTTATCCTTGATCTAATAGAGTAAACGAAATATGTGCTCATGAACTTCATAGGTGTGGATTTGGTGGTAATGAAAGAAAAAATGTCCATAATTGAACTTCGGTAAACTCAAACCAGGTATAGGTATGAAGTCACACCTGTGCAGAGTGGCTGTCGAAGCTTTTTGCTCTGCCAGAGTTCCCCTCATGTTCTGTGCACTGAACCAGGCTCCTCCTCTCCTGCGGCGCCTGGTCAAGCATCCAATACGACAGTGTGTGTGTGTGTGTGTGTGTGTGTGTGTGTGTGTGTGTGTGTGTGTGTGTGTGTGTGTGTGTGTGTGCGCGCGCACTGGAGTTATCCCTCTCCTTTTGATCTTTATGCTTCGCTAAAAGAGCCTTCCACAAAAATCCATTTTGCCCCTCAGGGAGATTTACAGCTGCTATTGACTGGTCAGATATCGAGTCTTGTGGGCTCCATGGGAAATCTAAAAATAGATGAGAAGTGGTTTGTTTTGAACAGATCAAGCTTTGCTCTAAATGTTGGATTTCCCGTGGGCAAAGCTGAGGATTCCAAAGAAGTCACTGATGTGGGTCAGGAGAAAGTATTATTTTAAAAACAATATAGAAAAGTGAAAAAAGAAAAAACCTCTGGGAGATATTTAATATAGTTGCACTGAACTATATTTCAGATAAACTAATGTCCAAATAATATATCAGCTTAGGTGCTCTCAACTGCAGAATATTGTGCAAGGAACTTTTGGAGAAACCATGTGCTTTTGAACAGCAGGAACTATAGTCCACGTATATTTCTGTGCAAACTCGTATACCCTGCTAATAGCACTTCCAGTGGGCTAGTACTATCCGGGGATGGAGGTGGGGAATTAGTTAATAGGGATTATCCAGTTATTTCATGGCATTTTCAAATGTTTTCTCATCTCATTTCCTTATCTCCATAAAGGTGTCAATTCACTGATTGAATCAATCTGCAGTGCAATGAAGCACTCTACCGTATCCTCACAGTATCCTCTATGCTAACAGGCTAACGTAAAGGATATGGGAGGCTTCAATGAAGTGAGGCACGTACAAATACACACTGACTTTGAAAACTCATATTTTTGGTTTCATCTTTATATTGTTGAGAATATTAATTGAAAGATCATCAAAGACTTTGAGAATTTCTGGTATTTGATAACTTTTATAGGCTATAAAATGATACAGATCAGTTGATTTTGTGGTTATTTATAGTTTATAAAAAGTGTTAATATGCTGGTTTGAAGAGAACTTGTGAGGATTGTGTTGGTGTGACTTTTTCTCATTGCAGGGCTGAGTTGGACCTGTGCACCTCCTCAAAGGACCCCGCTCCCTGAAGCTGCAAAGAGAGGGGCGTCTTCACCAGAGGAGACTGGATCACTACACTGGACCTGTACTCTTTGTCCTCGCTATAAATAAAACATTCAAACAGAAGAAACATTTTTTGAGATATGACTGCAAAACAAATTTTAAATCCCAGAGTAGAAGTTGCACTGGAAATGTGAGCTCTGATACCTGGGAGTGAAGCTGATCTGAAGACGCTGGCTGCAGGAGCTGGCATGAAGCTCCTTGGACTTGAGGAGTCCAAAGCATGGAGTTACTTTGAACACATCAGACTCTGCACACAAACACACAGTGATTTAGGTGTAAGACTCATAAATGTTCATTAAATTGACTGCAGATATACATGGATGGCACATTAATCTCTCTAAAAAAAAGTGAAGCCAAATTTTTTGAGTTTTGAGGCAAACTAAAAATCTTGCGTTTGAACCAACTAATATGTTTTTGCTGAGAAAACTAAATATTCATATGTAATGTCAATTAAACTTTTGACTTCTGCATACTAAGAATTCAGAAAATGAAAACAGGAGGAGACTTTGATTCTCTAACCTTACAATTGGGAGGTACTGGCTTTACCACTGAGCCTCATCCTACCCATAAGCGTACAAACCTCAAATATAAAGTTTAAAAAGGTTAAGCTGTTCCTACTGTTTACAACATATTCTACTTCTCTTTTTCATCTTGTTTTTGTAGTAACTATAGTTCAAAAAATGTTCCTTATTTTAATATTGAGACCTATGACATTTGTTATCATGTGATTTTTATGATGTGAATTGAGGGAGCAAAAGCAGAATTGGCCCCAAATATCAGCACAAGACGATTGACTGCCTGTATCCGTAATAAGCTACAGGTAATGAAAAAAATTGGTATTGGTACCAGTCCTAAAAAAATATGGGTTAATCCCTTCTTACCTATATGCAGTTTCCAGTATGTGTGGGCTCCATGGCCGTACACAGTAGCTTCTACTGTATGTGTCAGCCCCACGTAGCAGAGCCCAAAGTCAATATAATCAGTGGATAAGTGCCATGATGCAAGTTCCAAGTGAGCACGGAGAGGCACGGTCTTTAAAGAAAGGAGAAGAAACTCACTTTCTGAGACCAAATACTTGACACATCTACAAAGAGTTGCACAGTGTTAGGTATTTTTTATTGATTTTTACCTGGAGAGTGTTGTTGCTGTGGTGGATCAGGAGGTTTTCCTGGAATCTCAGCCTCCTTTTCCCACTTTCACTTCTGATCAGTGTCACTCCAAGTGGATGTTCCTCATCTATCTGATCTACAAGGTCCAGGAGGGACAAGGAGCTGTGGAAGGCTACCTTTACCTGATCCAAAAGTAGAATTTTTTTACGTGAGATTAACAGAGTAGATTTTCCTGCAACTCCATCCATGATTGCAATCCTCCAGAGCTCACCTGCATGCATTGCTGTGGCTGCAGCACCAAAGTCTGACTGTCACCAGTAGAGGGGTTACTGGGGGTACTGGTCCGCCCTCGTGGCTGTGGCTTGGGCACTAAAAATGGCAGCTGAGTCCCCAGTCTGAAGTGTAGAGGCATTTCTGAGTTGTTTTTCAGCCGAAGGGTCTGTGTGGTGTCAAATTCATGCAGTACCAGCTACAGAAACAACCGGAAAAACAACAAGCTGAACACCTCTGGGATTCATTCCTCATGTTTGAGCCTCAACACGTCAGAGCAAAGTTGATAAGTGTTGAAGTTTTTTTTCGTGCTGACCTCCTCCTCTGTTTCTCCAAGCTGCAGTAAATCACCAGCCGAGGCTCTGAACTCCAGCACTCCCTCATCTTCCTCCATCTGCACGCACAGCCTGCAGTGACAGGGAGCCCAGAGGATGATATGCAACTTAATCAGACCACCTCTGAGCTCTTTTAAGCCAACCTCAGCACATTTTAATTCAGGAAACATAAATAGAGTCAGAGGCATTGAGAGCTTTTCTGGAAACATAAATAGTGTGATTGTAATCGCTCACAGCGCAGGCTTTACGACTGCTTGTAGATCCATCCTGACAGGCGCCAAATCCAAACCTTGAGCTCGTATAACTTTACCTGAGACGCAGGCAGCCTTCTATAAACACACAACACAATAATGAGACACTTTGAGCCTTCTGTTTCTGCTTTTTCTTGAACTGAAATGAAAACGTGCTGTTTGGTGTTGCAAAGATATTACCTCAGAGTCAAGACTCAAGAATCCCAAAGCCAAGCCGACACATTTGGACTCACAAACTGACCCTGAAAGAGTCAGAGGAGTAAAAGAAACGTGGATCGTGCCGCTTCCTTTTGCTGGAATTACCTAGAGTTAAAGAGCAGAAAGAAAAAAACATGATTATCTACAGGAAGCAGTGCACTAGAAGTAGAAAAGACTGATAGCCTTAAATCCATACTATCTGCTGGGGAGTGATGCAGTATGGGTAATCTGAGAGGTTGCTTGCTTCTTCTTCTTCTTCTTCCTCGCAGTCATTCTTATATGTAACTTCTACTTCCTCCTTCATCTGAAATCAATAGGATAATATGGCATCATATTTGTCACCAAAGTTGTCCAAATGTATGTTTCTGTTTCTTTACCTATATGTACTCACAGCGTTGTTTTGGATTGGTGAATTTGTTCCCTCAGAGCCTGCTTGAGCATCTCCATCAGAGTCCCTCGATTCCCCACCCAACACTTCTTTGTCAGGATCATCTTTAACGGGAGACATTTTACTATGTGCTGCCAGTGTACGGTCGTTCTCATCAATGTTGTAAGTTTCCCAGTCCATTCGAATGTCTGAAAAGGAAAGTGGGATAACTTTAAAAGCCAGGGAGGGAGGACTGGATGAGCTGACTTGAGTAGGAAAAAGAGCGTCACAAGAAACAAAACAACAATGAAATTCTGTTAGAAACCTTACAGAGGCATATTGCTGCAACACTAGGACTAAAAAAAATCGTTAGTATCATATTAAATTTAGAAAAGTTTCCTGTAATTCTTTTTTCTTTTGAGCGATATTTCTCAGTTTAGCAATCTGTTCTCTGTTTTCTCATTTAAACACTGGTTTAAAAAACAAGGTAATGACCCAAAAATGTAAAACCATTCACATCACATTATAAGTTGAAAGGTTATGCTTTAACGTTTGAACAAGATCTATAAAAGTAAATTTCTGTCAGTTAATAAAAAAATGAACAACTTGATTTTTTGAGTTTTGCATGTTAAAAAGAAAGTATGTTAACAATTAAACAGGATACAGATCTTGGTTATTTTTTTGGGTTGGGCTACAATACGCTTCAATTAATCTGACCTGAATCTCAGGAAACAAAAAACTCCATCCACCCTAACTCTAACTCACAAATGTGGGCTTTTCACTGACCTATTTATTATTCTTCAAAAATACGTAAGTTTCACTGTACTGATATATGGTATTTCCCTCAATTTGAATATTTATCAAGAATAAGTCCCAGCTGCTACATAAATCTGTTTATTTTTATAAATGTACTCACCGAACATGCTAGGATTGTTGATGCGTAGAGAACGAGATACAGTGTCACCTCCAGACACATGAGACCCAAACCTAATAATAGCAAAAAAGAACAAGAACTGGGATTAAAAGTACTCTTAAAATGGTGACTGGAGATGGGAAAATTTAAAGTGGTAACTAACTGTATGGTTGGCCCTTTGGTCTGGTTGTCTGGACATGGGCCTGTCATCTGGAAGTAGAGTGGGCAGCCTTTCACTGTCATCTGCATGGGGATGAGTGTGGGCTCAAGATCTCCCACCTGATAGAAAAAAAGAATCACAGAAACTCAGCAGTGGTGGGGTAAATACAGGGTATAAATTAAAATGCTGCTTTTAGTCTTGATCTTTCAGTTGATCCTTAATCATCTCAGCCCTACTTTGCATACGAGGTGATCTCTGTATTCCCCCCACATATCAGTGTGAGCTGTGACATCCACAGTCTGACTCTCAAACGGTCCCAGCGTCCCAGAGGCTGGCAGGATGACAAAAGCTGCACCTTTCCCATGAGTGAGTAGGCTGCTCACATAGTCTGCAATAAAAAAGTAGTCAGGATCTGTGCAATATTGACTCACCCTGTTTGGATTGCAAATGAAAGCATACCCTCATGCGCTTTTTCTTCCATTCTCTTCGCCTGAATTGAGTGAAGCGGTTTCTTGACATATGTGAACCTGCGATTTAAACACAGCTTGCGTCACAGTGCAGTCATTCTTTGATGGTATAGTCAGGTCAGTGTGATGATTTCTTTACCCTTTTCCTGGCTGACTACTTGAACTTGAGGTGTGGCAGTTGAAATACTCAATCTCAAGGGTGAAAGGTGCAGGGATGGCAGTTTGATTTGTGATCAGGAACTGCTTGGTAACAGCTCTCTTTAAAACGACATCATCCCCAAAATCCAGCAACACTGATGAGTGACTTCCTTCATCCTGAGAAGACCTTGAAGTCACAAAAGCCACCATATTTTTGTTAAACTATCAGCCTTTGAAGTTGATAAAGTATTTGTAGTAAAGCAATATCCCATACCCTGCACACGGAAGTGAATAGGACACACTGAGTTTCTTAATTTTTGACACCATGATGCTGAGAATAAGAGGAGAGTTCATCTCCTGGACTTCACAGAGAGCCGCCACATCAGTCAGCTCCAGCTGGACAACGAGTCAAAAAGAAGAGGAGGGTAATAGATTTATCTCTGGTTTCAGCACAGTGGAATATTGGTATTTTTTGTCTCATGTTAGCTGATTTTGATTCTTACATCTGTGTGAGAGGTAAAGATAATGGTGATATCCATGCTGGCATTTGGTCCCAAGGTGCCAGAAGTAGGCTCAAAACTGACTGAGCACAAATCAGCTTGTTCACCCCGAAGTTGAGACTAAGTAGAAAAATTTAGACATGTCTTCAATTATTATGAGCAAAAAATACACTTTATGTTTATGGCACAAAGAACTTTTGTTAAATCAAATACAATCCGACAAAGCAAAAACTGAAATCTGAATTGGTGGCTATATCTTGATATGTTGAAATGCTGGGCACCAGCATTTGCTAAAAGGAAATGCTCAGAGGAAATGCTTTTTGTTTGGCCCACCTAAAACTGAAATCCTGGCCCCATTTCTGCAGGAAGCCAAACGAGTGTCATCCTCTCCTCTCATTGGCAGTTTCTATTTTAACTTACTTTGAGGAATCCAGGCGCCATATTTGTCTTTTAACATCTTGAATGATAATGATCATATTAAGTCTAAGTCTGGATGTTCTTACTGGAAATGAAACATGCACACTTACTTAGATTTCAGTTTTTGCAGTGCAGGGGTCATGTGTGGATTACAAACAATCTTGCATCTATAAATCTGGCACTGATAAAACTATGATGTAAGTTTACCATCCATTTGAAGTCTGCTGGAAGTAGAGTCTGGTTAAAAAGTGTTATGGCCGCTTTGGCAGGAACTCCAATGTAGAGTTCAGACAGAAGCAGCTGATTGTTCAGCAGACACACCTGAGGAGACTGCACATCTGCTCGCACTGACAGGTGACTGCAAAAAAAAAACACAGGTGGTGATACTTGTTCTCAGTGGGACATTGTTACAGAGGAACATTGTTGCTGATGTAAGGGCCGGTCCCTTTGCACCACCTAACAGCTGCTAAGCTCCTAAGCTTACTGAAGGAGTGGTGGAGTTTTGAGCCTACTCACCATCCTGTTCCACTCTCCACAGATAGTTTCAGCTCAGATTCAAAGTGCTGACAGAAACGTGGTGCAAAAATCACAACCACACTGCAGGAGGCCAAGGGGGGCAGGACGCCTTTGCTGGGCTCCACTATGAGCTGAACGACACAGATCTGAAAGTTAACACCAAATTTACAAGCATAAGTCAGATATTTTCCAGTTTTCCACTACACACACCTGCACATCTTTGTCACTGTTCAGCTTTTCCTCCAGGGTCCAGTTTGCCTCCAGCTGAGTGATATTGTTGAGGAGAAGTGTAGTCTGTGTCTGCTCTCCAAGTTTCATGAGGCCAAATTCCACACTAGGCGTGTCAAGGGTCACCACAGGACCCTATCCAGAATCAAGTGAATACAAAAAGAAAATGAGGGGTATCAGAATGTTATCAGAAAATATTTGAGGAAAAATTACACTCATCAGCCCAGAAGCTGCACATGAGACATACATGGATATTCCAACATGACAATGACTCTAAACACAAAGCCAGGTCGACCTGTTATTGGCTACAGCAGAATACAGTGACGGTTCTTGAGTGGCCATCTCAGTCTCCTGAGCTCAGCATCCACTCTGGGGCGATCTCAAATGCAAAGCTTGTGCAAAACAGCCCAAGAATTTTAAGGAACTGGAGGCTTTTTGCAAAGACGAATGGACAGTTTGATGATCTGAGAAAATAAAATCCCTAATCCACAACTACCACATAAGATTTCAGCTGTCACTGATGTTGAAGGGGGTAATACATAGCATTAAGAACTGCAGTGTGTCAACTTTTGATCTTTTTGGAAAGTTCTGTTGTCAGTATGATATAAAAAGAGTAAAAAAATGGCTTCACCCAACCACTACAACAAAAAAAAGTGAACATGTTACATGTGTATTGTTATTCTTTCTCACCTTAAAAGAGACTTCAACATCCAGGGTGACAGGTTTATGGTGGTGCTCTATGTGGCAAACCAGACTTGTCACAACCTTCTCTGGTTTCCCTCCAGTCACAATCAGGTCGAAATCAAAACACTCATTCTCCTCTAGAATAGAAATTCAAGAAGAAAGTATCAATCAATCAGTCAGTTTTCTTTGTGAATAACTGTGCTCAATACCTATCAGAGGAGGCCCAGATGTTTCTCAATCCATCTAAATTGTAATCTGTGACGCACCTATTCTACCAATAGAGGGCTCTACTTCCATGACATGATTCTTGCTGTTCATTTTCTCCCATTGGAAAGAGATGAAAGTTTTGCTGTGGTTCCACATCTGATACACATAAACAAACACATTTCTTTATTATACTTTGCTAGCATTGCATTAAAATGTACAAAAAAAAACAACTTTAAATGACCCTGAATTGTCTGCGGATGGTGGTGTGGATAAACATCTCTCCAGGAATCACAACAGCGTAAGGGTCCAATAGGACGTGGTATGGCTCCGTTGACCCTTTGACCTCGATCTCCATCACAATAACATCGCTCACTCTGGAGCTGGGGTTCACAGGCTGAAGGACACTAGAAACACACACACACACACACAAAAACGATCAAAGGCACTCTTATCGAGATTATGTTTCGTAAACTTATTGCTTGATATCAGCGTTCTTTGAACTACAGGCTCATTTTAGATAATTAATATTTACAATACACACTTTAATTATACAAATCCAGCTTTACCCGTCTTCACTGGGCTCTGGTGGCAGCTCGGGAACATCCCTCAGGACTAAATGACACACACTGTGATAATCCTTCAGCTAAAGAATTAGACAGGAATCAAACCAATATAAGACATGTACCCAGGGTCAAATGAACCTTTGCTTCTTGTTTTCTGTCAATAATCAGATTATTGTGTACCTCTTTAGGACAGAAGGTGAACAGAAACTCTGTGTCCTGGCAGGAGGACAAGATTCCTGTCCCGGGGCTGACCTGGAAAGCGTCATCTGTGGCTGGGTGAAACTGGATATGAGAGGGCTCTGGGGTTTCCCCTGGAAGCAGAGGGTGCAGGTTTGGCTTCATAATCTGCCAGTGGTAAGGAAGCTCTAAGTGACTTCAGCCCCAAAAAGATAAGAAATAAGGGTCAAGTCAATGCAGTATGATACTGACTGAAAATGATTCATGATAGTTTGCTGCTTACACATTGTTTCTAATAACAAGTCTCTTCTCCTGCACAGAGTGAGGGTTACATGGGCTGAAACGGACAAAGTGCTCTGCAGTGAGGTCGTGCAACTCTCCCAACACAGGAGGCTCATTCTGCCCGGATACAGACACAAGCTCAAGAGCAATGAGCTGCCCTTCACCTGAGAGAAACACACATCATGGAGAAGACAATGTGTACTAAAAATCAAAACAATCCAATTCTGTTTGATGCTGGAGGAATTTCTAAGCCGTCAGATTTACCTTCAATGGAAACGTCTTTGATCTGGCAGTTGTCACAAATGATTGTGAAAACCTGACAGCTTCTCTCAGCGATGGTGGGGAAGAAAACCACCTGTAAAAATGCACATATACATACAGGCTCACCCTTTTAAATAAGAAAATTGCAGTGTCACCAATGTGAAATTCTTTAAGCAGTTAAATTCAAAATGTGAAACTCATGGCAACTATTCTGATTAACTGACTAAATGGAAACATCTGCAAAAGTCTCCTGTGCTTTTAAATGGTCTGGTTCAGTTGCTTACACCAGTACAAACATGGTGAAGATTGCAGACTTGACTGCCATCCAAAAAATTAAATATAATAAAACATTTTAGACTTGTCCTGCTGACATATTTCATGAAGTGCACTTTATTCCACTTTATGAAATCACAGGAGCTCCAAAATTGTACTGAGTGCATATAAATCAACATTCAAATATTTCTGTATCAAAAGTTGTGTTTTACTGGTCTTGAGTAATATTCTGATGTTATAAGAAATCAAACTTGGGTTTTGCACCTGCATATGTGAAACAAAGAATATTGTTCCATCTGGAGCTACTGTGTCCCAGTCTGGATAAGAGTCTTGTGTAATATAACTTAGTAAACCAGTGCTATTGAGTATTACATTGACATATATCTCACCTCTACGACAGCAGTCTCTCCAGGCTGCAGAGCAAAGACAGAAGGGCTGATTGCAAATGGTGGCTGTTCTGAAAAGAAGCATTTCTCCACCAACTTAAAAAAAGGAAGAATAGAAAAAGAGTAAATGATTACTCTTCAAGCAAGAGAGAAGTCCCACTTCTTAGAAAAATGTGCAGTGTTGATAATTACCCTGAGATTCGAGACTGGCCACTGGTTCTTAGGGATGATACAGAAAGTTCCAATACTGAGGCCAACATTTTGGCAAAAAAACTCAACAAACTTCACTCCTCCAACGAGACAATAACCACAGTCCAGAACTTTTGGTACTGCAATAAAAAGAGGGACAAAATATGTCAGCAAAGCACTGAAGAATATGGCAGTTTATGCAGTGTAGTGTTTTGTTATGACACTCACAGGTGAGAATTGGAGGGGGTCTCGTGGCTGCGAGGGGCACCACAAGCACATTTTCAGCCTGAGTTTCCACCACGATGAAGTCCTCGTAATCGCCAAGAGAGTCTGGAGCAAATCGCACCGTGTACTTGCAACTCATACCTGGCGCAACAATCCCCCCTTTACCAGGGAACCTACCTATAAAAACATTTCAATTTTCAGTTTTCTCAGCTTAATTTTGGTGTAACTTACTATTTTCTTCAGTAGATGGCAGTGTTTTTTAAATACAGCAACACAAGAATACTGCAAACCACAGAGTACATTCCTGAGATGAATGACTCTACAGCATTCCTATTTGATACATCACTGACACGCACCAGACATTTTGATTGCCTCATTATCAGTACGAGCATTTAAAGAGGCCAATCAGAGCAAGGGAAGAGCTCACCTAAGCCAATAGAGAAGTATGGAGTGGTTGGAGGAATGAGGCGAATGTGACGGCTTGCAGAAGTCAAGTTTTTCAGCTCCAGAGTTGTCTATAATGATGAAAAACATTTGACATCTCTACAACATCTCAGGGGAAAAGTGTTATAGTAGAGAGTGTTTGGTTATTTTCCTTCAGTGAGAGCTACATACCTCATAAACATGCCCCACACTGTAGTCGGTGAAAACCACCACTGAAGGCTGAGCTACAAACACTTGGACGGGATCATCAGGAGGTCTTAAAGAGCGAAAGAAAAAAAAAAACACAAACCAAGCTGATTGCTCTGTTTGTGCTCGATAATGTCATGCTCACAGGATGTGGTGAGCAGGGTATGGAGCCAAACGACATCAAAACCACAAAGCAAACTTCATTCTACCTCCTCATCTGCTAAAGAGAAAAGTATCAGGTACAGTGGAAGTGAAGAACGGTGCAGCCAGAGTGTAACTAAAGCTTGTACAGATCCTCAATCATGTAAAAACATAAACCTGTTTTGAATCTGTGTAACTTAATCTAGAAAACTTATCCAAATGTTCCCAAGTTTTTGCCAGCTAAGATCAGGCAAAAATACATATACAATGATAGTTTTGATCAACAATGTTTGTATCCAAATCATGAGTCATCCTGTCCTTTTCAGTGCATATTTTGCTCTCAGTGCATGATGTACTCTGTTTGGCATTCAGACAGCTTTGTGTGTTTCTGTCAGAATGCTCTCAAAGATTTCACCATTTGAAGAGGAACCGCAAACAATCAATCTGTATGCAAATATAAGATCACCCAGCTCTGATGAACCTCTTTTTTTTGGTAAAAGGGGGCATGTAAGGATAATTTAGCAATGTAGGGGTGTTAATTATATTTGAAAACACATTTAAACAGAAGGACTGAGGGCTTTCAGTAACATTTTACCACTTCATACATCGCCATGTACTGAGCGAAATCAACAGGTTTGTCCTAAATGATGAGGGAATGATTTTACTGATGCAAAAAGGTTAACATGTCTTTGTTTGAATAGGAGAGGAGTGCTGTTTTTGCTCTGAGCTAGTCAGAAAGACATGTTTGCATTTGATATGTGAGGAGGTTGTTTTACCTCAGCCCATTGTTCTTCATCAACACAATGTCGACATCTGCCTTTCGTATGCTTGTTTTGTTGTGTGATGGTGAACATTCACTGTTAAATGATAGCGGAGCTCTTATATTTGGCATCTTTCAGGTACCTCTCCACCTCCAGGACTTTCCCCACATTCTCCTTTTTCCCCACTTTGGTTCTGGGCCGAACAAGAGACTCGCCACCCTTTGGAGGAAGGGACCGAGGATTGTGCAAGAAGCCGCGTTGCTCCTGAAGCTTTTGCAGTTTTTCCAATCCCTCCTCTCGGTCCTTGGCGCTTGGTTCACCCTTCCACTTTGGTTTAGGCTTGGTCTGGTTTGGCTTCTGAAACATTTTGAGAAACGGTTGGAGTGCATGATGTAATCTAGCACCATCATGTAACCAAGGAAAATCCATTTGAACGAATGAAGTCTCTTTAGACATCAGACAAACTATATTATTAAGTTGTTCTCTAAAAAGTACAGTAGCCTGACTTTTTACCTCTTTGGATGATTTGCTCCACTTTGGGGCATCTGAGCTGGATTCAAATGTTAAATTGCTACTTGACTCATTCATTTCAAGCGCAGCCTTTTCTGGACCAGTAATCAGAGTATAACCATCATCCTGAGGCTCCTTGGTCACATGCATCGTATATGCGATTGTGGGTTTGGCTGGATCGGGTTTTACTGACAAGAAAACAATATATTAAATGTCGAACAAAAAGACAAGAAGTACATCTAAAATTTTAAAATGAGTGCCAGAGAGGGTTGAGTACTCTGTAATGGTGCTTTGAAGTGTGGTTTTTCAGAAGGCATGTAGTCTTGATGCGAAATGAGGTTGCTCATTTTTAGGAGGTAGCTGTCGACACACCACGGGAGGGCTGATCTGACTGAAAACAGGTGTCATATCACACAGATTTAGGTTTACCATCCAAGGTACAGTCAAAATAAATGGGCTGAACCATGCAAAAATTCTATCTTACCTGTCAGGAAGCTGTGATGATCATTAAACTCTCCCATCTCCTCCTTCATTCTCTCATAAGCCTGAGCCTCTGAAGCTGCAGCCCGAGCTCTGGCCTGTATTATATGATTCTCCAGTATGTCAGCCTCTTTGATACAGTGGTTGTATTTAGAATGAGCCTGTTAAATAAAAATATAATCCATATAACTCATCAACAATATAGATTTAGATCACTTTAAATGTTTTTCTGTTGATGTTGCTGTTGATGTTACCTGTTGAAGCTCTTCCACATATTTTTCATGGAAGCTGCTGCGTTCATTCTTTGTTTTGATTAAGTTGGATAAAGTGTCTTTTCCAATAATGTGCTTGGATGATAGGTCTTCAAATGTGCTTGCTAACACATGAGAAATGTCCTAATATCCAAGAGAGAGAGGTTTGAAAGTGTTAACAATGGCTTATTTATTGTTTATTTTAATTCACATGCAGGTGTTCATTACCTGTGTTTTCCCTGACGCAGGTCTGTGACTACCGACAGGTGGGTCAAACCGCGTTGTTTTCTTCGTCTCTGTTTCTGCCAGCATACTTAGAAAGCAATAAACCTTTTCTGGCACGTTTCAGTTGCTCAAAAATACCTTTCAGTCGGGATTACTTTGAGAAATTGACGAGAACTTTCAGTTAACCAATGTTCGTACCAAGCACATTCGACGAAAAGCCAAAAACAGAAAAGTTAGAGAGATTCTTAACAAACTATTAACCTCACATAACAGACGTGTAGTTTAGCAAAAGTTGTGACTATAGTTCAATTAGTCAGATTTGAATTTCGTTCGCCTGCGAGTCTCTTTTTTTCCTCCGCCATGTTTGTGTAGCTGCAGTTGCCGTGGCAACAGTCACAGCTTCACCTCACACAGGAAGTGACCATTGTTGACTGTTACATACATTATTGACTGTTGTTATAGAGTCTACAGACTCAATACATGTTAAAATTATTCAGTTGAATTCCTACCCACCGCCTGCGTACTTACTTTGTAGCTCAAAAATGAATAAGCCGTTCATTTCCTTCTCCATATGCTTGACCCCTTTTTTGTGTCTCTAGCTACTTTTGTCACAATGAAGTCTATAAATGTTAAGTATGCGAAACCCGTGGATCTACTTAAACTATAACCTTGCAAATACACAAGCAGCATAAGAATATTTTCTGCTGAGGGACACAGCATACTTTCACCTGAAATAGTACGGGCTATGTCCCAGTAATTATAATTTGCAAGCCTTCTTTCTTCCCTTAAGTTATTCACACATTCAAATGTTTTATTACTGCTTTCATTTCATGTTCCCTTTTCTTTTCTCATCATTTATTTGAATCCTGTTAAGCATACTTGTGTCCTTAATAACTTGACTTATCCTTAATCCTGTAACATTTACACCACTCATCTCTAAATGTACACTTTTTACTTCTTCTATTATTCACTAATATCCTTGTTATGTTGTTCATTTGCGTGTGCGTTGTTAACTTGAATTTACTTATGTAAATACATGTAGTTTACTTATTCTCCTGTTCACTCATGCATCCTCAAATATTCACTTGGCGTGTTGTTACCTTATTTATATTCTCCTTTGTCCACTTAATACCCTTTTGTTTATAAATGTACAAAAATATGTAAATTTGGGATACTTTTTCCTTTAAGTGACCTGATTTCATCCAATTGGGGTACTTTGGATTTCATCCTTTGTTACATCAAAACTTCCCTGGTTCTCTTATTTCCTGTCTTCTTGTTCCCTCATTTACTTCCCCTGCTATTTTTTTTTTAATTTTTTATTTATTTTTTATTTATTTTACTTGTTCACTCATATACTAATTGTCTTGTTCCCTTGTTCAAAATTTACCTTGATCCTTTTTTCCTTGTGATTCACCTTGTTGCCTTACCTCCTTCATTTTTTTCTTTGACACCTTGTTGATTCTGTCACTGGAAACTTTATCACAAAAACAAGGTGTGGCATCAACCCTGATGCCTGTGTAATTTTTTTTTTCTGCGCAGCGACCTCAAGATCACAGACATCCTTGTACAATACCAGGGTGTCAACAGGTACTGCAAAGGCTTGTAAGGACAAGTATCTCACCATATGCATTCAGAAAGTCATTTCAAAGCAGAGCAGAATCACTCCTGTAAGCTCACCAGTGACTCTTTTTTGGAAAATTCCAAAGACATACTAAACAAAATCTCCTACTGACCATAAGCTCATGTGGTACTGCAGTGGGATTCTCAATGAGCTGATTGTTGCGCTCATTTTTTGCCTCGTGTTTTGCCAAACAGAGCAGCTCCAGTGCAAGGGTTCACAGAGCTGAACAGGCTGGCAGACACTGATAATTGAGAGGCACAAAGAGGGATTTGTCTGTGCTCTCACGTATTACATTCTGACAATGAACAGGAACTTGTTGCGACCAGTGCAAAAACATGTTTAACCTATGACTCCCATGAGCGTTTTCCCATACATTCAGGGAAAAAAAATCCTAAAGCTTCCCATCAGCTGCAGACATAAAGCAGCTCCTGTGTTAACAAGAGCTTGGCATCCATTAGAAAAACAACACCTCCTCATGTCACTAAAATGTGCCTCTGGAGCAAATAAACACTTATCCCAACAATATGCTGAAATATCTACTGAGAATAATGTCTTTTGCATTAGCAGCCCAGCTAAATCATAAAAACATGGTGTGATGACATTCACATTAACCTTAAAGCGGAAAAGGTAAAAAGAGGTGAGGCAGGAGCTTTTCTCACACTGTAAATTGCAGGTTTGTACCCAGCAAGGGCAACACCCTAAAGAAATCAAAGCACACACCAAGAGGTCAGCAAGCCCTGAAACAGTGATTCAATGCATAGAAAGTTGAGGTTGCATTTGAATTTATCTTATCAGAGTTTACTCTGGAATTGTTCAAGTGTTCACTTTAAGCCTTTGTTGGCAGAATTCCTCAGAAAGTTGTAGTTTCCACTCTCCGACAGCTAAATGAAAAGTCATGAGTTAACATGGTGTTTTACTTGTCAGACCGGTGTTGCAGTGGGTGTGGACTGAGTGTATAAGAGCCTCATGGACTGGCAGTGACTGTGCACTGAGCGCGTTGGCTCAGAGGAGGACACAGATTGGAGTTTTCCCTGCATGGCACCAGGAAACAAGTTTGATGGTTGAAGTGGTTCATAGTGAACAGAAGATTTAATCTCAGTGAAAGGTGATATATTTTGACTGGAATCACAATGGAGAGCAACGGCACAGCTGGAAGCCATGGTGAGTTTGTGTTTCATTCAAGGTCCACTTTGTGTCATATGCAGAAATATGTTTTTTTAACCTTGGTATCTTTGAATTTCTTCTTGATGAAAAGTCTGATGAAGGTCAATACACCAGACATACATTGGCCAATAACATGCGTGTCAGAGTTGTTTTTTTCCCCCAACACCTCAAGTTTACTTGTTTTTCTTTAACGCAAATATGCGGTCTGAATAATCCAGGTGGGGGTTGTGGTTTGACTTGTTGCTATAACAAGATCACGCCTAACAGAGAAGGAAGAAATATACACAGGTGTCATTTTTCACCGGAAAGTGCTGATTCAGTTTAATTATGATAAGAAACAGGTAACTGGTTCACATGTTTCAATGAAATATTAGTACAGTGTATTTGCAATTATTTAAATACAAAGTAGCAAAACAATGAACAAAAGTTTAAAAGTCATATGAACTGACACTAAAAAGTTTCAAATCACTGTTTCATATTTGTACAAATCTTCCATAAGGTGGCGCTGTTTCACACCCCATGATGTGAACTGTATGTCAACTTGATCCATGATGGGGATCAATTTTATTGTGACCTGATATAGCAGTCTAAATATGTCTTTGTAGACAAAAAAAGTATAATTCTAACTGTATGTCACAATATCTAAAAATGCAGCATTTACAACCATTCTGTTTTGTCCGGTTCAATTTGAACAAATTTCAAATGTTATTTTGTCACAACTTTGGTTTTCTGATACAGAATTGCTTGGAAATTACATGGATGGTTCCATGTTATGCATGTAAAATTAGTTAGGACCAATTTTGTTGGATTATTTGAGTTTCATAAAAACAGATAGCATCTTGCTGTCATAAAATAATGAAATGATTTGTCACTACAGTGGACACCTTTTTAAAAGTAATTTACTCCTAAATTCAATGGTTCATGTGGTGGAAATTCATATAAGCCTGTGTCAGTATATGCTTATTCTTCTTAGGGCCTGAAAAAAATGTTGTCAATTTTTTCTAAACATATGTAAATTTTAAAAATGTTATAGAAAAACATTTGAGGATGAAAAAGCTTATAAACTATTGATTTTTCGGTGTTAAAATGGATGAAAAAGAGTTAAAATGTTTCGCAAAGCATTAAAAAAAGGTTATCCATGAAATAACAAAAAATAAATAGATAAAATGAAATAAGAAAAGAAGTCAAAAAAGTCATATTTACATGAAGTTCTTACTGTTTTATGTTGAAAGATCAGTTACAAACATTTGAAGAAAAAAAATGGAAAACTTTTTTTCATGCCTTAAGACGAATAAAAACACTCAAAGGAAAAAATCCTGACACTGACTTTCATAATTCATGCATCAGAGGGTTAAAACAATATCCTGTCTGATATAAACTTGTCTGTGATAATACATCAACAAGTGAACCTCTGATAATAACAGAAGAGAAAAAAATATCAAAATTGTTTTTTTTTTGTTTTTTTTTCGTGAAATTTTTGTGAAGATGCTGGAAAAATCTTCACTAGAAGGAGGGGAAATGAAGAGAATTTTACACCTTGTACTTTATAGGTACAAGGTGTAGGGTAAATATGAAGCCAATAGGGTCAAGATAATAAGTCCATCACGTTGTAGAACATTTCTTACTGTAAAGAGTTAAGATTGACAGTATTTGCTTTGGTGTCTTGATTTATTGATAAAAAAAAATCACAATTCCTATAACACCAAACTGGCATATTTTGACTAAAGCTGAGGCAACAGTGCAGACTTTCCACCTCTATAATGTCTTAAATCCTAACCAGCGTGTGCACAGCTGCTGACAGTCAGAGCTTCAGTCATAACAGAGTTATAGATGAGTTTAGACCCGCCCCACGAGGGGGGAACCAGCCTACGTGGTGCCTACTCCTCTTCCATGCGGAGCAGAGATTAACCTCCGACTGTAACTTCAAACTTAGTCTAGAATGTCGTGTTTACACAAACGTCTCAAAAGGACGAAAGATGAAGAGATGGCTTTCGAGGAGCAGTTGAAAAAAGTTGCATTGGAGAACGGAAAACGCCTAGGTGAGTAACTGTCCCCCTCTGAGGTGTCTGAGCACAGTGACGCTCGCGCTCTGTGTTTTGCCAGCACTTGCAGGCGCGCGCACACAATGTTTTGACAACCTGGATTTTAAAGATCTTAATCTCGTTTTCTTCATTCAGTCACACTCTACAGGACAACCTACCTGTTTTTGCTGCTGTGACGTGAAATATTTGCTGTGTTTTGAATGTGAGCAGTGAAGAAACTGTATAGTTTCCTCATTGCCTGGGGCAGTGAATACTTTAGTTTTCCATAATGACACCTCGGAGTTATTTGTGTCTTTGAGCACGAAGTCAAACAGAAAAACATTCAAACTAAACCATCTTCATGTTTTGAAGGGAACTCCCCTGTGTTGTGTGTGGCAGCAGAGTTTCTAACTTGTTAGTCATTTTGTGAGAAGCAAGAAAAGCACCAGCTGTTTGAAAATGTTCCAAGGCATGGTCTTGATTTAAGGACATTAAAAAAAATACAACATTTTGTTCTGACAAACCAAAAGGAGTGCTCAACCCTTTATGTACCCACATAGAGGACATAGAGTCCTGTTGTGGTTCTACACAAACCTTCATATTTTCCCACTCCCTGAGGATATCCCACCCTGTTATTTTCCTGACTTTTCAATTTCTTGCCCTAGCCTGCCTCACAGCTGAAGGTGCAGAAGATAAAGCAAAGGTAAAAGATAAGGTCTGATCAAGTCTTGCATCTGAAACTGAAAACTTAACAAAAAGATAAATAAATAAAAAAGGAACCCACATCTTCAAAATGCAGTGGTACTGCATGACTCATGTTTATAGTTTGAGCAGAGTAATGACGCTGATATATTTGCTGTCAACAAAACTGGTACTTTTTTCACAGCAAAGTAGATTACATGGAAAAGCTAATTCCAGACAAGCAAGAACTGAAAGCCTAACTGAGCAGAGGAGGTGATCAAACACAAGAGTCCTCCTCCCTGCCTACAGAGAGAGGTCTCTGTGAGTCTGTGGTGAGATGGAGGAAAAAATGTCTGTTATGTCGTGGCCCTGCCCACAACATCCCCACTGAGCCGCTGTAAATGTTATCCTCAAATAGCCCCAGAGGTCATTTATCATTGTCCTTTGAGTGTGTCTAGTCTAAAGATGTATGATCCATTCTGAATTTATGATTGTCTAAAACACTATTCTTTGTGCTTATTTTTGTGTCCCACAGTGTCGTTCATGCAATATGAATCATGTCACACACCCATCCTAGAAATCCATGATCAGCAGATTTCCTCACCTAAATGATAAGCTCCTGGCACTGCTCATTTGTTGTAAAACATTTACTGTACAAAGACTCAAACCCACACATTGATCAGCTGACAAGCTAATAAAGAGACAGTACATGTTAGAAAGGGCATGCCATTGATTTGATGTATAAAGGTCAATACAAACTTAAAGGCTGAGGAAGTCAGATCTATGTTCTTTGTGTTGGGATCTTGATCTTCATAGATCAAGACACCAAGTGGCCTTTTGAAAGGGTAGAGCAACCTTTATGCCTTTGTTGCAAAGAGACAGAATGGATAGTCTGATAACTAGATAGTATTTGTTGCATTATGGGTTTTAAAAAGTCTTGAAATTTACAACACTTTTGGTTTATCCTCATAACACTGGCAATTTGAGATTTTTCTCATGTTAAGACCAAGAGGGAGAATGTATAAGACAAATAGAAGTGGTCCAGGCACTGAACCTTGAGGAACTCCATGTCGAACCCTTATATGCGTATAAATGACATGAAATAACTTAAATCGAGGCTAAATCCTGGATAGGCTTCCAAAGGGCTGAATAATCAAAGGAGAAGAGTGTTTGTGGTATGGGAAGCCTTAAAGAGACAGCAGCTTAAATGAAATGATTCAGGCAGACTGAAATAAGGGTTTTCTAAAATGTAGATGTTTGTAAATATCATCTGTGATATTCCCACCAAAGGGATGGTGTAAAGCCTTAAAAAGGTAAAATACCCCTTTTGGAGAGATGTATTGGAAATTGAGGAGTTATTTCCCGATAAAAGTATTAAAATGTCACTCAGAGCTGATACCATGGTTGATGTGTTTGTGTCT